>OX424576.1:51981342-52188842 GCA_949152435.1 Gastracanthus pulcherrimus
TTGTTGTTTAACTATTATTTGTAAATATCATTTTTGTGAGGAAAATAGATCAAAGGACCGATTTAGCTAAAACGTATTATGAGCACCATTATGATTACGATTGACGTTCATATGGATTCGTAAGTAGTTGAATACCTCGGAAGTTTTGCATCCACCTCAAAAAGTTAGCAACAATTTGCAGAACGAACTAAATCAATGAGAAATCTTCATAATGAGTAAAAATATATATAGTTCACACGTGAAGTAGTCGAATAATAACCTGCTTTTTATTTAAGAAGACAAGTCGCGAGGCAGCTCATCGGAGCGAGAACGGATAGTAATGAGAAAATCAGAAATCTTAATGTATTTATTGTTAACTTTAAAATAATTTGTTAACTGAATCTATGAACTGTATTTTTCTGTGAGACAGACAAGTCAAAGCACCGATTTAGTAAATCATATTGAAAGATGTAAGCTATCTGCTCCTTACGTCAGAGCGCCCTCTGTGTAGAGCGGATCGTTTGAGCGAGCGTGTCGGTACGCGCGCGTCAGTCGATCGCTGTACGCCGCATGGAGAGCTTCTTGATTACAACAAAGCAACTACGAGTTCTTTGCTACACCGAGTGTTTTTTTGATTACCACCCATATAATTTAATAGGTTATGGGCTAGGCTCGCTTCCACTCCGCGATTTGGTTTTGTTAAAAGGAAGTCGAGGAGAGAGAGTAAACTCCTCCTCGCACTTTTCTCTCAGCCCCGACTGCGAGGAGAGACTCACTCGAGGACTCGGCGGCTACGAGGGGAGAGAAAAGTTTGTGCGTAGTGTTGTAGTATTTGGAGTGCGAGGAGAGGTGCACTGGCATGCTTTGTAAAGGAAGGGTGCGAGGAGAAACGTGCCCGACCTGATCAGAGTGCGAGGAGAGACGCACTCGCGTGCCTTGTAAAGGAAGGGTGCGAGGAGAAACGTGCCCGACCTGATCAGGGTGCGAGAAGGAGCGTTTCTGTGTGTTTGTGGTGCGGCGGTTGGTGAAACGGAGAAGTGTTCCACGGCAGTCACTATGGCATCAGGAGGTCGAGAAACCGGCATGGTACAGCAGCGAACTATCCCCGAAGTCAGTAAGTAATTTCAAAGTTACTAAAGTGATTATACTTAGAGGAAACAACGTAGAATCGTCTCGCGTAATAAAAAAAAAAAAAAAATGTAGAAGCACGATATAGAGGTTGCCTCGGAGCGGGAGCATGGCAAATCAAAAACGCGAGTGTGTAAAGGCGCGGGAAAATAGAAGCGCGCCAAAATAGCCAAGATGGCCGACAATCGTACCACGAGGCGAGTGTCGGGGATGAAGCCGGAAGTCGGCCATTAGGCGCGAAACGTGCTAGTCACTTGCAACATTGGGGAGAGCGCGGATGTATGTTCGGGCTATATGCGTGTGTATAGAACTTGGAAAATCCACCACTGCAGTCGACCTCTGCAGTAATTCCAGCACCGGCTGCTGGAACTGCTAAGGTGAGGGAGGGTGCCACGACAGCCGCAGGCTCCCCTACCTCACTCGAAAGCCATAACGCGCAAGCAGATAATATAGCTGAGAAAAACCCGGATTCTGAGGAGGCACAGCTACGGGCAGCTGACGTGAAAGAGACGTCAGGTGGTAACATGGACCAGAGAAATGGTATAAAAATTGTACGGGTGGAAATTTCAGAGCCCAAGATTGCGATTGAGAGGCGGACAAATGGGAGCGGAGTGACCCAATCCCGGTCAGATGAATTTGCGCTTCTGACGGCCAAGTTACTGGACATGTCAGGCCCTAGACAGGGGCATGTAGGTGCATTAGAGGTGCCTGCTGAAGAGGGCGGAGAGATCGGCTTGCCACAGGAGCAAGGGTCACCGCAGGAACGGAAATCTCCCCTAGAGGAAGGTGAGATTGCTGACTCACTTAGCGGCATCCAACACGTAACAGGAGCAGTAGAGACACCGAGAGTAAGTAACCTCAAAACAATCAATCTATCCATAAATAAGAGTCTACCTAAAAATAATTTGACTGAACAAAATCTAGATGAGTACATTAATGAAAAAGTAGAGGCTTGGTTGAAAAAGAGAACAGAGAGTCAATTAAATGAAAATAGCTTGAAAAATATAACTTAAAAAATACAAATTTAAATTAATAATGGAAACTCAGGAGTAAATCGAAATTACAAATTTACAATGTTAACTAAATTTGAGATTTTTGAAGATTATTTAACATCTGAATTAAAAACAAAAAGTTAAATTATATCCTTGAAATTGAAAAGCACGACAATATAAATTCAGTAAAATTAAAGGAAGATAAAGAGAAAGTAAGAAACATAATAATAAATCACATAGATATGATTTATTACACTAAAATAGTAGAATTGAGAGAACCATCAGAGATTATGGTAAATCTCAAGGAACACAAGAGATTGGAGACGAGAACAAATTCTATCTCAGCTAGAAAGGATTTATATGGCTTAAAATTCAATCCAGTCACAGAAACTGCTTCACAGTTCTGGGACAAATTTGAAGAAAAAGTAAGAATATTCGATAGCATTCCTGGATTTGGGAAATTAAAAGAAAAAGAAAAGAGAGATGTGTTTCTTCAAGCAGTAGTAGACACAATTCCAGAGATAAACATTGCGGACTGCGTTGCCAGGCAAAATGGCAGCGAAATGTCATATTCGCAATTAAAGGACTTTATTTTACAGTTTGAGTCCACGTGGCCCAAAAGAGACTTACCCAAAACTGCGCTGTTTGTCCGAGGAGGCAGGTAAACAGCAGGAGGCAGGAGCAGCCAAAGTACTTCTCGTCAAACCGACAGAAGATGCTTCTCATGTGGTGTGAGAGGCCACATATTTTTTTTATTTTAGATGTCAATGACACGGCGCAGCTTGTCGGAGCGAGAACGGATAGAAATTCAAAAATTTAAGATCTTTACGTATACTTTTATCGTTAACGACTTATAAACTTGTATTCCTACTCTTGTTAAAGAAAACTAATCTAAATTGATAATCAATTAGAACAAGTTTAAATAATTCAAAACGTTATAAGAGTATATAGAGAATTAACTTAGAATATTATAGTTATGATGTAGAAGGTATTCCTGAAACGCTGATTATTTGTAAATTTGCAGCTAGTAACTGAAGCGGGCGGTTATTGCAATGTTTCAGGTAATTTTGAATTATTACTTAATTAACAGGTACATAATTAAGAAATTTTCTTCTAACCATCCGTCATTTCTTTGAAAATGAAATGGTGAATGGATTATATAATCTAAACAAGATGTTTTAATTTCACAAAAATTAGCAAATAATCTATTATTTATGCTTGTAACAAATAAGTTATCATACAATTATTTATACTTTATTATCTTACAACTTTCTGTAATTCTTTGTTTAAATTAAACAATCTATTACTATATAATTTAAATAATAGTGAAACATAACTTCGATCATCACACAATTTTCTCAATTTTTTTTGCTATCTGTAATTTGTACAATAATTAAACGCATGCAGCTTGCAAGCTGCCTTTTTCATTTTGATTTTTTTAAACGCCAACAAAACGTGCAACCACATCGTAAATTATCGACATTGATGCAAACTCTCACTGATGTACACATAAAATTAAGATCTCAACATATAATGTTTATTGATTACAAAAAACATTTATAAAACGTTGAAGGAATTTGGAACAGTCTATAGTTTATGTATATGAAATAAAGTAATACTTTTTATGACATGAAAAGTACAAGTAATGGTTATTTGAATCGCATGTTATTTGCGTAGTGCTTACAAGCACTTTTTATTTTTTAGAAATCTCACATTTCGAAAATTGAGAAAATTGAAACCCTCTGTTTGCTAAGGATCAAGAATAATGAAGACATATTTCTTCTTATTTGGCCTTTTTTCCTTATTATATTTCTTTATTTTTCATCTCATAATGTTTTAGCATGCCTGAGGCTTAAGAGACAAAAAAAAATCTTGTGACACTATCATATGTGTTGAAGATTATAAAATCTTTTAAAAATTATGCAGCTAATGTTTAAATACTTCTAAAAAGATTTTTTATCTCACGGCGGTGAAACCCTTTTTATGGTGTACTCAATTCAAACTCTTTTGCTAAAAATATATTGCCAAACTGTACCCAATAATGTAGATGGTCTTTAACTGCCACCTGTATTGCTGATTTTTGAAGACCTGTAAAATAAATAAAACAGAAGTAAGTCAAAGTTCCGATTTTTGTATTTATTTATTATGTCAGATTGTCATATTATTTAATATGAATATATAAATGAATAAAATGTTATTGAAAATTTAGCTCCATTTTAAAAACATCTTAATTTTTTATACCAAATAGACAATCTAAAATAGCTACTACAAATATTTTCATAATAATGTAAATTAATATTGGTATTAAAAGTATATATATTCATAAAATTTATGTTCGCAGTCACAAAAAAGTGAGGCTTTCTATTTCACTTTGAAAACATATGTTATTTATCTTGAATAAATTATTAAGTTGATTTATTTTTTGGTTAATCAAGTATCTCTTAGGAAACAATAAATCCAATAACGAATAATGATATGGTTTTGCATTATCATTTTATATGCTTTCCAAACTAATCTTTTTAGTATCAAAAGCAATTCTGCCGGTTCCTTCCATAAATTTCTTTACAGCAGTATTTCTTGAAACAATCTTTAAAATAATTATTTTCTTGAACAATTGAACTTGATCGTTTTTATCTATAATTAACTTGGTATTAATAAATGCTTGAAACATATTAAATGTTTTAAATACTTTACCTTTCTGTCCAATGAATTCAAGTATGGGCTCAGATATTTTGTTTTGTATAGCAACTGCAAAACATGAAATATTGAATTTGACATGCTTTTGTATATTTATTTAAAAAATCTATTAAAATGTACCTGATTTTCTGTGCTTCTTGTTCAAGAGATCATTAGTTTTATTATTTTATGTTTAGGTGTAACATTTGTACTGCTTTGTTCTCGTAGAGCTCTATGCGTAGTTGTTTTTTCATTATCAATTTTAATTGTAATAGTGGCTAAGATATTTTTATTGACCATTGGACTACTGATTTCTTTCTCTGTAAAGACATAAAAAGATTCTTCACTGTCCACAGCATTATCAGTTAAGAAACTATTAGAGATTGTTTTGCTGATATCACTGAAAATTTAATTTCTATTAAACCACAAAGTATTGTTTAATTTTATTACCATCTATGGTTCAATGGTTTTATCTTCTGTAATGTTGAACATTTGACACAAAATTTTTTCCCTAATAGTTAAAGTAAGTTTGTAATCAGCATCGTTAAAGAACTGTCCAATGTCTTGCTGTTTATTACTTAACATACTTATAGATTCAATAAGTTTCTTTTTGTAGTTAAGTCACTCTTGCAAGCTGGAAGCATTAATGATCACAATGCCATTCTTAAAATCCAAAACAAATAAAAAATATTTTATTATGACATATATTTCGTTAAAAAAAGATTAATTCACAGTTTATTTGAAATATCTTTAATAATATATTTAAAATGACACCGCAGAAAAAAAAAACATTTTGTCCTGGTAAGCTTTTCTACAACCATATTTGGGAAAAACTTTTTTACTCAAATTTTGTAGTGCCTCCGTTTAAATACTTTTGTACGCATTTTCGTTAATTATCAAATTATTTATATGCACAAATTCAAGCAATTTTAGATGCAGTTCATTTTGCCAATCTATTCCTTGTCTTCGTTTGAATATGTCATCCATTATTTGCAGCCTTGTATTTGATTTTGTATGTTCTGTTTTATGAAATGAAAATTTAAACATTTATTTATACTTCAAAATTAATACTGAATAAATTTAAGGTTAGGTTAAAAAAAACTCTCCTATGAATCACTAATTTATATCAAATAAACTAACAAACATACGAACAAGTAAGAAACACTTTGTATTTTGTCACTATACTACAAACGCTGTTATTTCTATTTTACATAAATTCTATAATTATTTGAACTCGTTAAGGGGGTGTCAAAGTCAACATTTATCCTCCCTACCTTACCGAACCGGCAATTCTAAAATATTAGCTATAATTAAAAGAATAAATTGAATTATGGAAAAATGCATAGTTTATTGAGTAAGATATATTTTATCTTTGTTATAGTTTTTTTAACAATAATCTTTTTTAAATTCTGCTATACACATTCATATCAATAAAATATGCTAGAAAATAGTTATGTAATGTCTATTTTCACATGATGTATTATCATTGACACATATTATCACAAGAAAATTATGAAATTTAAAAAATACTCGCCAGTTAACCTTAAAACATTAACTAAAACTGACTATTATAAGTAGATCTCGCATTTAAAAAATTTATTATTTATAGACTACTATTTTCGCTATGAGCATCTGCTTGGAGGGGATAAAAGAAATAATCGCAGCGCACGAGATGGCAGACAAGGGAAAATAGAGGTGTGACCGTAAAGCATTACTACATATACGATATATATGTTGAATATACAACCCGAGTTTCAAACTTTTGGAGGGAGCCACCGGTCATGCTCTGGGCGAATACTAAACTTATTAGTATATTATATCATTGTTCATTTACATGTAAGTTTAGTATTACAATTAAATCAAATTCTAGCTAAATTAATCGCAATTATACGGTACTTGTTTTAATAAGAAGAATTTTTAGCATATTTTTTTGTTATTAAAAGTGTTTGTACTGATTTATTATTAATAAAAATCCATCAACGCAATTTTGAATGTTGTGCCCCCAACATAAGGTCACGTGGGTCTGTGACGTCATGAGTGAAAAATCCTAAAGTTGTTACTTTTACAGTAGGTCTATAACAGTAACTGCATTCCTTTTCCATAGTCGATTAAGTATAATAAAACTGCAAGAAATTGTTTTTTACCTTAAAAACAGTCTATTATTAATTACTAAAGCTACTTATTCATTTTATATAGATAATACACTGACAACATGATTGGACACAGAGCGGCAGTTTCTACAACAGCAATATTAATCAAGATTGTAAATTTTGACATTTATGAAAATAATGTTTTGAAATGTGTAAATAATAATGTGTGTCAAGAACTGAGCGATTCCCTAGATAATTTAATTAAGTCAGTTAATTTACATCACATTGTCCAGAAAGACGGGCACAACATACTAACATTTTACAGAAAATCTAAAGGTTTACAAGAATACATTATTGGTAAAGACAAAGGCGAAGAAAATTATGATTTCGATTTAAATGATGACAATGAAGACGTACACCCAAAGGTAAAAATAACTTTGAATTTGGCAATAATGTATTCTTGTAAACCTTTAGATTTTCTGTAAAATGTTAGTATATACGCATTCATACCTACAGTCTTTGTATTTTTAACCTAACTTTATTCTACAAGTTTGTGTTATGTGATGACAACGAAACAGCTATTTTGGAGCAATTATTTTGGAGGTGCTATTTGGGAAATATTTTAATGCTAGCTTTAAGTTCTTAGATTTTAACAAAAAATACAAACTATTCTAAATATTTTTACTCTTTACATATAAAATTCCACTTATTCTGACACTTGTCAAGTTTGCTTGTACGGAATCTTTGAATTTAACTAGATCATTCCTCTCAATCCAGTTGCCATTATTCTACAACGTAACTGCAACGTAATAAGCAAGTCCATATTCATCTAAAGGTGGTATATAATTTACAATACCACATAAAGTAAAAGATTCTCCTTTAATAGTGATTCTTGTGGGTACTTGGTTCAATGTTGATTTTATATTTGCTCCATCGATTTTCAGTGTATTTGCATAAGTTGATGCTCTGTATGCCTCAGCTGCATCAATCCATACATAGGGTCCGAACGTGTATTGACACAAAGCACTTCTTTCATTGCAGTTTTGGAAAACAAAATTTTTATCACTGAAATAATTATTTATTTCTTGTTCAAAGTTTCTATATTCGTGTTGCCAAACAATTTTAAAATCTGGTAATGGAATAGTCAACACTTTATTTCTTTATTTTCTTGTCTGCTTTTACAGAGACTGCAATTTCTAACTTCCATAGTACAATCATATGAATTCATCAGTAATGAAAACAAGTTAGTTACATTGACGTTACAATATATAACGCTAGTATCAACTATAACATTAAATAATGAATACAATATATGAGCACGGTTTGTATACAGTACAGTATTATTTCCTGAGATAGAGTGTTTTATTACCGTACTCGCATAGCATAAATATTTTTAGCTTTTTGATCATCTATACAATTTTCAATAAAATCTCTGAAATCTGTAATATCACACCAAGCAATACTGAGTATTTCTGTAATTGAATCAAAGCCACAGGTATTTCTAAACGTTAACTTTTGCTTTTTCACGGGTCTTTCAGGCTGCTTGTTTCCATTCTGAATATTTCTTTTTTTATCCTTTGCTCCTTTTGAATCTGGTCACTGGAGACGCAAACGGATTCCTTATCCGGGTGAACATGAATACCTCGCTGTTTTTCTTGTTTCAGATTGGAAATGAGTTGATTGCCAAGCAAATCTTGTGCTATGAATTTTTCATTACTCTGCAATGATGAAGAGTGGCATTCCATACCATTTCTAAACGGTGTATAGTCATAGTCTATAAGCGAAATATCTTGTTTGATATTTTTCAGTAATAGTACGTACAATCTCTTCTTGTATGAAAATCAAAATTTTCTAATGAATCTTTATGCAGATTGTAAGGCTCAAACGATTCAACTGTTTTATTATCAAAGCAATTATCAGTCTCATTATTTTCTGATACAATAGTGAAATTATTACAAAAATCTTCCTGTTGAATATGAAATCATTTTTGAATATTTGTTTTACCGTCTTTCCACAGCATGCAAATGTTCAGCACTGTTGTTTACTCTAGGCTTCCTTGTAACACATTTCTCCTGTTTTAAATTATTTAAAGCAGCCCGAGCTAATTTCATATCAGCATCAATGTTTTTAGCATGTATGATAAAGACTTTGTCCTCTCTGGTAATGTTTTCTAAGATAAGTTTTAACTCCCCAAAATATGCTTCGGATCGAGCTGAAATCGCTACAGCATCAGGATTATTAAAATACTTGTTCATTACACTTGACCAACATACAAACTCTTTACATAAACTAGGATATCTGTTGGCAAAATCTGGCAAATAATAGTTATTACTCTGAGTTCCAATTACAGAATCTTTTTCCTTAGAAACTACGGTTAATATATCTTTCTTAATGTTTTCGATAAAAATATAAGTTATTCTACATTTATCATCAGAATTTTCTTCTTTTAAGGCTGTTGGATCACATACATTATCCTTCAGTTCATGTATTTTTAAAATATTTGCGTCAAAGTTGAAAGTTTCTATCCTGGCAACTAAATAACTCTTAGCTTTTTGGCAATTTTCATTGTTAAATTTACTGTATGCGATAATAAAAACATATTGGAAGCATTCTACAAACTGTTCTACATTTTCAATGGCAGTCATAAAGTCAACAGACTTTTTATATACCAGTTTTACTTTCGAATTTGCATTCGTAAAACAAGGGCATCTGGTTACTGCGTGTTCTACATGAGCTGTTCTGTAGGTCGAGAATTTTCCAACATGGAAAAGACCCGATATTTAAATCGTTTTAACGTAAGGCAAGGAAAGGTAAATTTAAATGAATAAACTCGATTTATGAGCCACAAATGATGTAAATTTATTGAGCTCAAAGAGAGATAAGCCTTGCGGCATAAAACCTCTCTCGATGAAAGAAAATACAAGCTGTGGAAGAAATAAAAGTTAATGAAAAATATTGAAGGTGTTAGTCTTATATATATATATATATATATATATATATATATATATATATATATATATATATATATATATATATATATATATATATATAAGACTAACACCTTCAATATTTTTCATTAACTTTTATTTCTTCCACAGCTTGTATTTTCTTTCATCGAGAGAGTATATATATATCTATATATATATATATATATATATATATATATATATATATATATATATATATATATATATATATATATATATATATATGTGTGTGTGTTTACGCGTATTTGTGTGGATAACAGAGAAAATCCACTGTGGGATTGATTCTGTTCGGGTCGTATTGCACGACCGCGATATGTGTGTTGATTTGAACAGAGTCGCGTTGCACGACCTGCAGGTACAGTATTGTAGCTCTGTATAGCGTATAAAACTGAACCTCCCGGAGGCAGTGTATGACGTTGCGTCGCAATCTGTATATTGTATAAAACTGGACCTCCCGGAGGCAGTGTACTTTGCGTTGTAATGTATAGTGTATAAAACTGGACCTCCCGCAGGCAATGTATGACGTTGCGTCGTAATGTATAGTGTATAAAACTGGACCTCCCGGAGGCAGTGTATAACGAATAAAAAAGAATTGTGAACCGAACGTCATAGTAATGTGTACAAATTAATCGGTTTGATTCGCGAATGAGAGAACAGCGGTGGAAAAGAAATCGGAACGTGTAGCATGTCTCTGTCGTACTGACGAACTTGAACTGACCCCGATGCCACACTTGACGATGCTGCACACGGGGTAACGCGGTGTAGGTGACCGGAGAGGGGAGCCGATGAGTAGGGAAGCCCCGAGCCAGTAGGACTGTATCTTCGCCCCCGCCCTAGCCTTGGTTATTGGCAGAAGTGTGTACGTGACACGATTTATCTGGAAGGCCCAACTGTACCTTCGGGCGCACATGTCGTGTAACTTTCCGAGGACACAGGTCGTTAAAGCCCAAGTGTACATATGAGCACCGGTACTAGGTGCTAAACGTTTATGGCATTCGCATGGGGATTAGTGCCCACTGCGAGGGAGATCGTTACGTCGTTAAGGTGATGCTAAAGCCACCTGTCCCCGACCAATACGAGGATCCACTTTTCTCATTTCATTTTCAATTTAGAGTAAATATCTCTATGGAAAGTTGTTGTTCCAACCAAAAAGAACAACTGTTCATAGAGATATTTTCTTAAAATTGAAAAATGAATAAAAAAAAGTGGTTTCCCGTATTTGCCAGTAACACGGGGTTTAACATCACCTTAAGAGGTGCTTGTGTTTGAATGAGTGCGACGGTGCACTGCATATTGGGCCTCTTTGTTTTCATGCAGCTGCGCGTTTATACCTGTACAAGGGTCTATTTTCTTGATATTAAATCCTAACGAAGGTCAAACGCGTAGGAGCGTACGTGGCTCGAGCTATTGCCTTTCTTATTCACGTATTTGAAGAAACGCTCAAATTTTCGAGACGTAACGGTTTTTTCACGGCGTAAATAATTAAGGTAGATGTGACGTATATATAGCGCGGGCATGCAACGTTTTCGACTAAACATAAGCAATGTCCATTCTCATCTGTATTGAAACATCCACACAAGTTTCCTTACCAAGTAAAATTTCTAGACATAGATCATTGTATGCATCGAAAGTCATTGAGTTAAAGGACAAGCAAGCACCTATCTGTATTGCCATACCCATATCAGTTATTACTGTTCTGGATTTCTGAGCCCCAGATTGAATCCAACTCTGTAGCCAGTATGTGTAGAATCAGGTATCGTTCTTCTCAGACATAGCTTGCGTTAGAGGCACAATCATGTTATTGATGTGTGTGACCATAACTGACAGATAAACGTCACTCGAATCTCCACCAGGTCTCTTAACTTTTAACGTTATTGATGCTGTAGCATCCAATGATACTGGATTATCCAATTTATTTAAAATATCATTATTGATACTGACTTGTAGTGGTGACCAGTACATCAAAGGGAACTTACGAGGGTTGTTCAATAAGTCTTTAGAATAAAGTATAAAAACAATTTTTTTTGGGTAAATTTTTTTTTATTTTTCAACATAATCTCCTTGGAGCTCTATACACTTGGTCAATCGCTTTTTAAGTTTTTTTAATCCTTCAGAAAAGTGCGTTTTCGGAAGTTCCTCAAAATAAGCACTTACAGAGGCAATGACGTCTTCGTTGTCCGTAAATCTCTGTCCACCGAGCCATTTTTTCAAGTTTGGAAATAAGAAAAAGTCACTGGGGGCTAAATCTGGTGAATACGGTGGGTGTTCGACCAATTCGAATTTTAGTTCTTCAATTTTAGCCATTGAAACGAAGCATGTGTGAACTCGGGCGTTGTCGTGATGAAAGAGAATTTTTTTCTCGCCAAATGTGGTCGTTTTTTTTTAATTTCTTCTTTCAGCTGCTCTAATAATGATGCATAATACTCACCAGTAATTGTTTTACCCTTTTCCAAGTAGTCAATAAGTATAATTCCACGTGCATCCCAAAAAACTGTAGCCATAACCTTACCAGCTGACTTTACGGTCTTTGCCTTCTTTGGAGCTGGTTCGCCTGTGGAAATCCACTGTTTGGATTGTTCCTTTGTCTCAGGAGTGTAGTGGTGTATCCATGTTTCATCCACAGTCACAAATCGACGAAAAAATTCCTCAGGATTCCGACTTATGCGCGCCAAAAGAGCCTCAGAGGCGACCACTCTATTGCGTTTATTCTCAGCTGAGAGCAAACGCGGCACCCATCTTGCCGATAGCTTTTTCATGCCTAATTTTTCATGTAGAATTGAAACAACTGCACCTATAGATATCCTTGTGGCCTCAGCTAACTCACGCACTTTTAATCTTCTATCCTTCAACACCATATCGTGGATTTTATTGATGATTTCGGGAGTAGTTGCTTCTACGGGCCTTCCTGAACGTGGTTCGTCACTTATTGATGTACGACCATGCTTAAATTCATTTACCCAGTTATAAACCGTTGCTAAGGCAGGGCCAGATGTGCCATGAACTGAGTCCAATTCATTTTTTATCTCATATGGAGTTAAACCCTTTAAATGAAAATGTTTAATTACCGCTCTGAACTCGTTTTTTTCCATTTTTCTTAACAAGCAATTTTTTTTTTTCAATTGGTTATAAAAACACGTAAACTCAGAAGATGTGGACTGTGACTGCACCATATATCTAGTCGGGAGTGGTGCTGACTGAAAACAGATGATTTGGAGCGATTCGCGCGCCATCTGTTGGTCATTCTAAAGACTTATTGAACTACCCTCGTATCATATCCAATTTCTCAAATGAATTTGTTAAATTCACAATTATTTTTTATTTCAGTCAGTGAATCGAATAATTTTACTCTACGTTTTATGCCTAACTCTTTATTTTTAATATCTTGCCTGGCATTTTAAAGCTGAGAAAATTTGTATAAGTGCGGTGCTTCAGGATCATTATCATTAATTTCTGTCCTAGCCTTATCCCTCCTCCATTGGTTAGGTAGTTTATGTATCACTACTTTTTCTACTTCAATTTTGGCTGATTTTTGCAAACGAAGTTTTTTTGTGTGGGGTATTGTCCTTGTGTCTATAGTGTTGACAGTGAACATTATAGGTTCATCTAATGCAGGCTCATCTTCACATATTAGATTAATCTTTGATTCACATTCAGTACAATGGCCTTTTATTTTTATGTAACCATCATAATTACTACCTACATTGTGTCCATCAAAGCTATAGGCGCATGGTAATTTTTAACAATCCCATATTAATTTTCTAACGATATCACCCCAACCTTCTTGTACTGATTCAACTTCGCGCCCACTTGCATGTACTTTCTTGATTGGACTTATTCCATACCATTGCTCAATTGGTACTGTGATATCAAATATTATTTTATTTTTGTTACACTTATTTATCAGCTTCTTTTTTTTTCTTGGAACTTCCCCTTCATCTGTACCGCTGTCATTAGAGTCAATATCTTTTTTACTATTAATTTTTTGTTTTCTTGATATAATTTCCACATCTTCATCAATATTAGCTAAATCAAAATTATCTGTATTATCATCATTTTTTCAATGATCTGTTTTCTTAAGCCCTTGTGTATTTTATAATAAGTCTCGATGTTATGTCTGTCTTGACGAACATGATTATATAAATTAACAGAATTAATCAAATCATTCAAGGATACACACTTCTTTCTATAGTTTATCTTTTCGAGCAATCAATTTATTATTCTCGTAAATCTCAAAATCTAATAGTTTTTTAGATATATGTTTCGAAGAAACTGCAGCTTTCCGATCAACCATTTTTTTAGTGCATTATAAAATTAAATACGTCTAGGTAAATCTAACAAATAAATACCACTTTATTATTTCTTAATAAAGAAATCTGCTGATATCTCAAAATATATATGATTAAACTCTTTTTAGGTACCAGAATTGACTATGTAATATTACTTTTTATTTAGCTTTTAAATTGTCTATGATTATAAAAATAATAATTCAAATTGGTGTTTTAAAGCACGTGCTCTACCTAGTCCTGAATAAAAAGAATTAAGATCTGTGTTTGTCTTTTGTTTTTTCTATAAATTCGAAATTATTGCGAGTGCACACTTGCGATATAGTTGCCGATATATTATCAAAAGTTTTTCTAATCGCGATGTTACTTGTTATAGCCGATGGGTGGCTCCACGAAAGGAGCAATGAAAATTGAAACTATCGTAGTAGACAAATTTGTTGACAAATACTTCTAACACGTAAAGACATTTCAAATAAGTTTCATTTCAACTAATTGTTAATAATATTTTAAAATCGTAGAAAATTTTGATAAGTGAACGGTATTTTATTTCAACAATTTCGGTACTTCTAAAGATCAACAAAAAATTTAACACATGAGAGAAAAGATAGATCATTTTTTATAAGAGCATACTGATAGATTAATATAATATATTTTGCAATACTTTTGATCAGCAATGTAAACATTATTATTTGCAGGAATTAGCAAATCTTTGAGAGTTTAGTTGAATCTCACTGTTCTTTTCGGCTCTTTGGTAATTTTTGATGGATTGTAAATTTTTAGGTTTGGGGAGCATTGCGGAAGCAATGCTATGTCAGACATTTTCCTACGTTGTTACAAAACAACAATTTTCTACATGACGGACCACCATGGTCATCTTTTTACGCTGGCGTTATGAGCATTTTTAGAATTCATACTAAAACTCAGAATATTTGGACTCATTTGTAAGGTAAATTTGATATACTTATTATTGTTGTAAATGATTTTTTCTTTTAAGCTAGTATAATTCTATATACACTATACACCTACTTAGTATTGAAAAGGGTTCTGAGACAATTTCTTTCTATACCATACTGAATTTTCAAATAAATAATAATTATCGTTATCATCATCATAAATGTTATAAATATTATAGTAGTCTTTATTTGAGAATATATAGTCTTTCCAGATCAATCTTTATACATATTGATGTTATTTCTACTGAAAGTGTGTTTATACAACTTATTGCGCATAATTGTGTAATGGCTCAAGTCATGATTTATTTCAGTTTTAAAAATTTTTTAATTTATTTACTTATATAACATAGTTTTATCATAAAATTAACTTGATTTCATTGTATTTTTAATAAATATAATTAAACATTGTTAAAGTTACTAAGGATGTATTTATTTACTTCTAAGGTTTTGGACCTCTCGCCAAACTCTGTCTTGGATTCCTAACTCATTCTTCACTGCATTGCTGAGTAATCGTATTGGAAGCAGAAGAGATCAAGATGGAGCACTACTTATCGACAGAGATCCAAACATTTTCTCAGTTATTCTCAAGTACCTGCGAACTAAAGATATTGACCTGAAAAGTGTAAATATTCGTACATTGAGTCACAAACCTGAGTATTATGTAATAACACCGCTAGTTAAAAGACTGATGCTTTGTGAAGATTTATCTCAATCTTCATGTGGGGATGTTTTATTTTATGATTATTTACCACCTCCAAGGGAGTTTCAATGTAATAATAATTGTATAAATTTGATTTTGATTTTGATGCCTATTAATGGTCTTAAGGAGGTTGTATACGCAGAAATGCCATAAAAACAAAAAATTTTTACTATAATTTAATCTCACATAATGTGATATGAAAGTCAATATATTATAAACTAAGAGGTTTTTGTCAAATTAAAAAATATTTTTTATTTGTTTTAGATTTTAAGAATAGCATTCTGATGATTAATGCTAACAGACTGCAAGAATAGCTTAACTATAAAAAGAGACTTATTGAATCTATAAGTATGTTACGTAATAAACGGCAAGACATTGAACAGTTTTTGAAGGATGTTGATTACAAACTTACTTTAACTACTAGAGAAAAAATGTTGTCAAATGTATAACATTATAGAACATAAAACCATTAAACTGTGGATGATAATAAAGTTAAACAATACTTTGTGGTTTAATAGAAATTAAATTTTCAATGATCTCAACAAAACAGTCTCTAATAGTTCCTTAAATGATAATGCTGTGGACAATGAAGAATCTTCTTATGGCTTTTCAGAGAAATAAATCAGTTGTTCAATGGACAATAAAAATATCTTGGCCACTTTTACAAATAAAATTGATAATGAAAAAACAACTACGTATAGAACTCTACGAGAACAAAGCAGTACAAGTGTGACACCTAAACATAAAAATAATAAAACTGAGGATCTCTTGAACAAGAAGCACAGAAAATCAGGTACATATTAATGGATCTTTTATATAGATATACAAAAACATGTCAAATTCAATATTTAATGTTTTTTAGTTGATACACAAAACAAAATATCTGAGCCCATACTTGAATTCCTTGGACAAAAGGTAAAGCATTTAAAAAATTTAATCTGTTTCAAGCATTTATTAATTCCAATTTAATTATAGATAAAAACGATCAAGTTCAATTGTTCAAGAAAATAATTATTTTAAAGATTGTTTCAAGAAATACTGCTGTAAAGAAATTTATGGAAGCAACCGGCAGAATTGCTTTTGATACTAAAAAGATTATTTTGGAAAGCATATACAATGATAATGTAAAACCATATCATTATTCGTTATTGGATTTATTGTTTCCTAAGAGATACTTGATAAACCAAAAAATCAATCAACTTAATAATTTATTCAAGATAAATAACATATGTTTTCAAAGTGAAATAGAAAGCTTCACTTTTTTTGTGACTGCGAACATAAATTTTATGAAGATATATACTTGTATACCAATATTAATTTACATTATTATGAAAATATTTGTAGTAGCTATTTTAGATTGTCTATTTGGTATAAAAAATTAAGATGTTTTTAAAATGGAGCTAAATTTTCAATAACATTTTATTCATTTATATATTCATATTAAATAATATGACAATCTGACATAATAAATAAATACAAAAATCGGAACTTTGACTTACTTCTGTTTTATTTATCTTACAGGTCTTCAAAAATCAGCAATACAGGTGGCAGTTAAAGACCATCTACATTATTGGGTACAGTTTGACAATATATTTTTAGCAACAGATTTTGAATTGAGTACAAGATAAAAAGGGTTTCACCGCAGTGAGATAACAAATCCTTTTAGAAGTTTTTAAACATCAGCTGCATAATTTTTAAAAAATCTTATAACTTTCAATACATGTTATAGTGTGTCAAGATTTATTTGGTATTTTAAGTCTCAGGTACGCTAAAACATTATGAGACGAAAAATAAAGAAATATTATAAGTGAATTGTCGCGCGAGAAGCCCCTCAGGCGTGGATTCTCGCTTTCTTGTTTTCGTGTTTTCGTATCGGAGATGTAGTTGGAAGGGTTAAAATAAAAGAAATCGATTGAGCGAGAAAGAGACGAGTTCAATCGCTCAAGCCGAGAGGGGAAAGCCGTGCGGCATAAAACCCCTCTCGTCGTATATACAAGCTGCGGGATTCAACGATTAACTGTGAGTCGTTTGCGTGTGTGTACGTGTGCGGTGTATTCGAGAGATCCTTCCGAATCTCTCGTCTCGTGTTCGTGAGTGATAGCAATCACGTATCGAATGGGCTATATATACTGTGGCCTTAGTTCCACAGAATAGTCTCTCGTTCGCTTCGCGCGTGGACGCGATTGTAAACCGGTCTCGACCCGTACCCGAATTCCCGTCACCAAGCGTAGAGAAAGATAGAGAAAGAGAGAGATATGCACACAAAGAGAGAGAAGGATAGAGCACTACACCCATTAGTTTGATAACGACGATATCTGCGGATTATCGGATGAGCGTTCGGCTTTCGTGACAATGATCTGATGTCAGCGTATTCACTCAGGAGCGGGCGTGGCGATATCGTTCGCTTGGCTGCTCAAAAGCGAATGCCCGCGTGGTCGACTAGCGGCGCCGCCAGCGCCAACAGCGAGTCCCGACGTTCGATTGCTCTCCATCGCGCGCCGGGAGAAGGCGCCACGTGCTCGACGTCGATTCTCACGAGCCCGCTCGACACCGTCACCCTTCGGTGAAGCTAAGCCCGGAGATTCGACGGAACAGCCTCCCCCCGTTGCGAGGAATCGAGCAAGATCGTCGAAATCGTGATGTGTGGATGAGTGCATGTGTATGTTTGTGTTGTAACGTGTATATAATATCATGTTAATCTTCATTCGGTAGTGGACACAGCTGCGTGATATTGCATTTCAGTGTCCCTCGAGAAGTTCGTACGGTGGCGACTCTGGCGAGTCCGTCGGTCACCGGGTGCACCTCTTGAACGACTGCCAGCTGCCATTGCGTACAAGGTTGGTTTCGGTCTATCAGGATGACGACCATCCCTTCGCTTAGTTCTCCAGTAGAGTCATGCCATTTTTTACGGTGCTGGAGTTCGTGGAGGTATTCCAGATGCCATCGCTTCCAGAAGTCCTGCCTGACTTTGGTGATGAACTTCCAGACGCATAGTCGATTATCTGGAATGGAAGTCAAATCAGTACTTGGCATGACTGTAAGGGGCCTACCTATCAGAACATGCGCCGGGGTTAACGCTATCGGGTCGTTGGGATCGGACGAGATCGACCAGAGGGGTCGAGAATTTAAGATCGCTTCTATTTCTATCGCAAGGGTATAAAGCTCCTCGAATGTAAGAAGTTTCCCACCGACTACGCGTTTGAAATGGTGTTTAAAAGACTTTACCGCGGCCTCCCACAGACCCCCAAAATGCGGAGATAAGGGTGGGTTAAAGTGCCACTGGATGTTCAAAGAGAGAGCTTTAGCGCTCACTTTGGACTGGAACTCCTCTGAATTGAGGAGCGCGGAAAGTTCCCTAAGCCAATTGTTTGCTCCAACGAAATTCGTTCCGTTGTCGGAGTAAACGTCATGGGGAATGCCTCGAAGCCCTATAAATCGAGTGAATGCGCCTAAGAAACCTTGAGTGGTTAAGTTGCTGGTTATCTCTATGGTTACTGCCTTTGTAGCCATACAGATAAAAACGCACCCGTACGCTTTAAGGGTTGTTCGGTTGTAACGCTTTTTCTCTTTAATGAAAATGGGGCCGAAGAAGTCTACGTCTACGTGAGAAAAAGCGTGAGACTCTGTGACCCTAGCGGTCGGAAGATCTGCCATCTTGCAGTGGAACGGGGTGGATTTGTATCTTATATACGTGACACACCTACGAATAACGTGACGGACTTGATTCTTACCGTCAATTAACCAAAAAAGGTTGTAGCAAAGAGAAAAGGATGCTTTGAACACCAGAGAGGAGATTCGATTCATGAGCTTCCCGAATAATCAAGTCCGTGACGTGATTCCGTATGGGTAACAGTATGGGGTACTTACTGGCCATAGGGATGTCAGCGTTCTTCAAACGCCCTCCCACGCGTACAACTCCATTCGCGTCCAAACACGGATTAAGTGCCGCAATATGCGACCCCTTCACCTTAATACCTCGCATTAAGCATGCAATTTAATCGGAAAACGCGTCCTGCTGAATACTTCGAAACACGCGGGTTTCGGCATCCCGTTTTTCGTCGACCGAGATGGACTTTCCTCGGAACGGCCTTCCTGAAGGAAGCCATCGTAACACATCGTTACGACCTCAAGCAACATGCGATACTTGGAAAACTGCCATAGGAACATGCGATCCGTAGCAGTATCGACCAGGAGACAAACTCCTTTTTTCAGACCGGGGATATCCGGAGGTGATTCGACGATGTTCGCGGGCCAGGAGGTCTCCGTCTGCCATAGCCAAACGGGTCCGGTAAGCCGCGTATCATTTCGCAGGAATTCTTTCGGGAGTTGTCCTCGGGATATAGCGTCGGCCGGGTTATGTTGGGTAGGGACGTATCGCCAACTGGCACGCTCTCCTAATTCCTGAATTTCACGCACGCGGTTCGCTTCTAATTGTTTAATGTCTTGTGGGGACTTTCGTAACCAATGTAAGACTATAGTGAAATCGGACCATAGAACAATCCATTTAATAGCAAACTCTAAAGCTGGAAGCGTTTCTAGAAGCAGTCTTACAAGAGTCTAGGCCCCGCACAACTCTGACCTGGGAATAGTCTGCTCTTTCAAAGGGGCGACTCTAGACTTCGAACATATAAATCGTACGGTAACCTTTCCGTTTCTATCTATCGACCTGGCATAAAGACAAGCGCCGTAGCCCCTTTTGCTCGCGTCGCTGAATCCGTGGATCTCTATGCGCAAGGGAGTCTCAGCGACGATGTGACGTGGTACCGAAACGCTGGAAAGCAAAGGCGAATTGACTCGTGAAATTAATCCAAAGCGTATACAAACTCTGTAGCATAGATTCGTCCCAAGATACCTCCGCCTTCCAACATTCCTGCATGATCCACTTCGCATACAAACCGACTATCAAGCCTATTGGATCAAAGATCTTCGCAATCTCTGACAGAATCACGCGCTTGGTCACTATCTCGGGGATCTTTACTCGCTCGACAGCGATAGCTAGTTCGTCGCGTTTGGAAGCCCAATATACCTCTAACGTTTTTAAGACCGTCTCTCTTTTGCCGTCGGAAGCGAGATTTATAGCCTTATCATCGAGATTGTCCAGTGCGTGATCGTGGTTAGAGGCCCATTGCCGAATGTTGAACCCACCACTCTTTAAAGCGGCGATTATCGTATCGCGCGCATTCAAGATGTCCTTTAGAGAATCTGAACCCGTCAAAACGTCGTCAACGTATAGGTCTCGCTTAAGGATCTCGGACGCTCGGGGATATCGGGAACAAGCTGCTTTTCTAGTTGGGAAAGGTGGCATGACACCGATGGAATCTTATCAGTGTCAATGCCACCAACGATCACCCAGCCAAGCTGAGTCTTTTGAAGATACAATTCACTTCCCTCCCTAGACAAGTTAACCTGACCTATAGAGAGCATGGACAACGTTGCTCCAGAACTAATTAAAATGTCAACTTGTCGAGGGAGATGGAACTGAGGGTCTGCTAACCTAATTTTCTTCGGTAACTTGATCGCTTCGCGAGAAAACGGTTCTTCAGGGGTAACGCTAGTTATCTTGGGAACGGTGAGGAACGTTAGACGTTTGCTAAAGTCCGAGTTTAACGCTTTGAACTGGACATGGACGCAGTGTTTAGTTGTGGTTCGCAGGTCGTTAATTACTCCGATTTGAATCGAGCAATGTCGAGTAGGGAGACGCAATCGGTCCGCTAGATCAACAGTCATGAAGTTCGCGTTTGCACACGTGTCCAGGAGGGCGCGAGCCTCGATGAATGCCCCGTTGGCATCTCTAACTAGAACGACAGCGCTCATCATGAGCTGAGACTGGAGAGCCCTGGACACGGTGCTGAGGACTTCTACGCCTAGTCGTGGCTTCTTGGCCGAGGAATCCGCCTTTGGATCCTCGTGCAAGAGCGTATGTGTTCCTTATCGCATTTCTTGCAATTGCGAGCTTCGCACTTGCCTTCGTGTGATCGCAAACACTTCCGACACAGCTTCTTCGTCCTTACAGCGTCTCAACGCTGCTGAACGGTCAGCTTAGTAAATGCTGAACACCGATAAATCGTATGTTCACCGCTGCAATAAATAAGAAAGAGTGGAACTCGTAACAAGCGCTCGAGCTTGCCCGTTACCCCGCCGATACTTGGTCCCCTTCTCGTTCTGTTGTCCTGTTCGCTTCGCTGGCGCCTCGTTGCCCTTGGCTTTTCCTTCCTGAGCGTACAGGTAGTTAATAGTTTCCTGCAGAAACGCGAAAAAAGAATCGTGATCGGGAATCTTATCGATGGACGTCTTCTTGATCCACCGGTCCTTGATTTTAGTTGGCAACGTTTTTTCGAGTGCACGAATCACGAAATAATCAGGAGGAGCGACCTTGAGGGCTTTCAAATCCGCCAAATGTTGCCGAACCGAATGCTCCAGGTCCTTCAGCGCCCGGTGTGAAACCTCAGTCAGAACGGGATAAGCGAGAATTGCGTCGATGTGAGCAGCAGCAATAAGCCGGACATGCTCGTATTGCGTTCTCAAAAGCCGCCATGCTTCCTCGTAGCTATTCTCGCCTGGAGCCAGGATCTGCAACGAATTAGCCGCCGCCCCAACTAACGCCTTCTTCAAGTAGTGCAAAGCGGTGATGTTGTCGATGTCCAATCGCACCATCTCGTTCCTGAAAGTCGTCTTGAAGACGGTCCACTCATCCAAACGACCGCCGAACTTCGGCAAATCAATGGGGGGTAACCCCTTGTAACGAGTTATATCGAGAAGAGTCGAATGCCCCAATGGATCGGTAGTCTCACCACCGGAAGATCTGTTCTGCTTCTCTGCGCCTGCTCTGCTTCTCTGTCGCCTGCTCTGCTTCTTCGGTCCAGACAAACGTAGCAATTTTGAAGTAGGAATCCTTCAGCCCTTGGAAGACTTCCCTTTTAGTTGTCTTGTTACTAGCATCGAGTCTATAAAATTACTCGCACAAAACGTCATGACGCGTGGCAAGTTTCTCCAGGCGTAATTGACACTCCGGAAGATTCGCTGCTCCCGATTTAATCCGCACCGCCAGGTCGGTCAGCAAGTCCTGGATGTATTCGGTCTGCGTGTTCCACTGTTCCACTATAGCGTCCATGTCGCCTAATGGTCAGTGAATGCGCACGCTAAATAAATCGATTTAATCCTATACGCGGACTAAAGTGTGAGCACGTGTCTCGACGCGCTCGGATTCTTAGAATCCGCTCTACGGTGTGCTACGTTTCTCGCAGCTCAGTCCCGCCAAGTAAACAAGTTGCCGTTCGCCACAACGCGCTGCCTCGTGTGTTTATTCGCGGGGTCAAACAAACGCCTCGCTGTGTTCGAAATTCACACGCGTGAATCGATTCGAAAAAACAATCAACGCTACTTATCTTTCTGGTATGCGATGACCTTGAAGCCGCAGCTGGAGAGGTGCACCCGGGGACGATGTATATGCGATGACCTGGGGAGCCTTGATGCACCCGTTGTCCTTGGCTGGCTGGCCGAAAAGTCTTATTTTCCACACCTCACAGGAGGCACCATGAATTGTCGCGCGAGAAGCCCCTCAGGCGTGGATTCTCGCTTTCTTGTTTTCGTGTTTTCGTATCGGAGATGTGGTTGGAAAGGTTAAAATAAAAGAAATCGATTGAGCGAGAAAGAGACGAGTTCAATCGCTCAAACCGAGAGGGGAAAGCCATGCGGCATAAAACCCCTCTCGTCGTATATACAAGCTGCGGGATTGAACGATTAACTGAGTCGTTTGCGTGTGTGTACGTGTGAGGTGTATTCGAGAGATCCTTCCGAATCTCTCGTCTCGTGTTCGTGAGTGATAGCAATCACTTATCGAATCGGCTATATATACTGTGGCCTTAGTTCCACAGAATAGTCTCTCGTTCGCTTCGCGCGCGGACGCGATTGTAAACCGGTCTCGACCCGTACCCGAATTCCCGTCACCAAGCGTAGAGAAAGATAGAGAAAGAGAGAGATATGCACACAAAGAGAGAGAAGGATAGAGCACTACACCCACTAGTTTGATAACGACGATATCTGCGGATTATCGGACGAGCGTTCGGCTTTCGTGACAATGATCTGATGTCAGCGTATTCACTCAGGAGCGGGCGTGGTGATATCGTTCGCTTGGTTGCTCAAAAGCGACTGCCCGCGTGGTCGACTAGCGGCGCGCGACACGGGGCCTGCGGCGCCGCCAGCGCCAACAGCGAGTCCCGACGTTCGATTGCTCTCCATCGCGCGCCGGGAGAAGGCACCACGTGCTCGACGTCGATTCTCACGAGCAATAAGGAAAAAACAATAAGGAAAAAAGGCGAAATAAGAAGAAATATGTCTTCATTATTCTTGATCCTTAGCAAACATGGGGTTTCAATTTTCTAAATTTGTGAGATTTCTAAAAAATAAAAAGTAAGTAAGTAGTGTTACGCAAATAACATGCGATTCAAATAACCAATACTTGTACTTTTCATGTCATAAAAAGTATTGCTTTGTTTCTTCTGCATAAACTGTTCCAAATTCCTACAACGTATTGTAAATGTTTTTTGTAATCAATAAACGTTATATGTTGAGATCTTAATTTTATGTGTAGGTCAGTGAAAGTTTTGCGTTAATGTCGATAATTTATGATGTGGTTGCACGTTTTGTTGGTATTGAAAAAAATCAAAATGAAAAAGGCATCTTGCAAGCTGCATGCGTTTAATTATTGTACAAATTGCAGATAGCAAAATAAGATTTAGAAAATTGTGTGATGATCGAAGTTCTGTTTCACTATTATTTAAATTATATAGTCATAGATTGTTTAATTTAAATAAAGAATTGCAGAAAGTCGTAAGATAACAAAGTATAAAAAAATGTATGATAACGTATTTCTTAGAAGCATAAATAATAGATTATTTGCTAATTTTTGTGAAATTAAAACATCTCGTTTAGATTATACAATCCTTCTACCATTTCGTTTTCAAAGAAATAACGGATAGGTTCGACTGCCTTTTTAATCACAGTGAAAAAATTAAATCAAATTACTTAATTGTATACCTGTTATAATTCTAAATTATCTGAAACATTGCAATATCCGTCCTCTTCAGTTACTTCCTACAAATTTACTAATGATCAGCGTTTCAGGAATACCTTCTACATCATAACTATAATATTCTAAGTTAATTCTTGATATACTCTTATAACGTTTTGAATTGTTTAAACTTGTGCTAATTTATTATCAATTTAGATTAGTTTTCTTTAATAAGAGTTGGAATACAATTTTTTAAGTCGTTAACGATAAAAGTATACGTAAAGATCTCAAATTTTCGAATTTCTATCCGTTCACGCCCCGACAAGCTGCGCCGTGACATTGACATCTACAATAAAAAAAATTATTATACCAGTACTAATATACGCGTGAATTATGTAGTTTACCTAATTTCAAAGACTTCGCTTCGATTTAGATTATTTTTTTACAGAGACCGTTAACTTCCTGCTCACTCCTCGTCAGATACAAAAATATTGGTATTCCAGAATGAATCCATCTCAACGTCATTCGCAATCATAGTGGTACCACTAATAGTACGTTTTACTATATCGGTGATATTATTGCTTTCGCAAGAAAGACGGTTCATATTATATTTAGTGTAAACATACTATTTTTTTATTAACAATTCACGCACAAAGATATCTAATTATTGCATTTATAACAATTTTCGCTCCGACAACCTGCGCCGTGATTTGACAACTTTTATCGAAAAAAGATTATTATCCCAGTATTAAAGATGTGAATTTTCAATTAGACTCATTGTAAAGATTTCTTATTAATATAGTTCACTCTTTAACAGCGACCCGTAAATTTCTGCACACTTTTCGCGGCGGAATTCAGCTTTGAACTCATATGAACGACAATCGTTATCATAATGGTGCTCATGATACGATGTACTAAATCGGTGCTTTGACTTCTTTGCCTCGCAAAAAAAAATAGTTCATAGATTTACTTAACATATTATTTTATTGTTAACAACAAATTTATTAAGTTTTCTGATTTTCTCATTACTATCCGTTCTCGCTCCGACAAACTAACCCGCGACTTGTCTTCTTAAATAAAAAACAGGTTATAATTCAACGACTTAACCCGTGAGTTATATATTTTGACTCATTATAAAGATTTCTCATCGATTTAGTTCACTCTATGTCAGAAATCTGGAAATTCCTGCGCACTTTTCGCGTTGGATGCAAAAACGTTGGTATTCAACTATGATTTCATACGAACAACAATCGTTATCATAATGGTACTCATGATATGTTTTACTAAATCGGTGCTTTGACTTGTCTGTCTCACAAAAATACAGTTCACAGATTGAGTTAACACATTATTTTATTGTTAACAGCAAGTTCATTAAGATTTCTGATTTTCTCATGACTATCCGTTCTCACTCCGATAAGCTATGCCGCGACTTGCTTCTTAAATAAAAAACGTATTATTATTTAACTACTTAACGTGTGAGATATATATTTTGACTCATTATAAAGACTTCTCACCGATTTAGTTCACTCTGTATCAGAAACCCGTAAATTCCGGCGCACATTTCTCGTAGGATGCAAAAACGTCGGAATTCAACTATGGATTCATACGAATAACAATCATCATCATAATGGTACTCATGATTCGTTTTACTAAATCGGTGCTTTAACTTGTTTGTCTCGTGAAAAAGACAGTTCATAGATTTAGTTAATATATTATTTTATAGTCAACAACAAATTCATTAAGATTTCTGATTTTCTCATTACTATCCGTTCTCGCTCCGATGAGCTATCTCGCGACTTGTCTTCTTACATAAAAAACGGGTTATTATTCAACTACTTAACGTGTGAATTATATATTTTGACTAATATATATAAAGATTTTTCATTGATTTAGTTCGTTCTGCAAATTGTTGCTCACTTTTTGAGGTTGATGGCCCTTGAGCAAATTTGTGGCGCCTGCGAAATTAAAAAATAAGCTTTAATTAAAAAGTTATATCAAACTTACTCTCAAATTCCCGCATGTATTTCTATAATATGACTTGTAACTTGAATCATTCTTGCCGAATTTGGGAAGCACTTGAGTTATTGTTTTTGCAAGAACAATTCTACAAAATCCTATAATAATAATTATAAATTACAAAGCAATACGCTAAAGCAGCGAACAATACATAAAAAACATACATATAGATTTTCTATTCGATTAGCCTCCATTGGCATGTGAAAATCACTCTTTCGCGAAGAATCAAATGTTGAATTTCATATTTTATTAAACTTGAGTGGATTTGAAAAGTTTTCTGGTATATAGCAGCGAACCGTGCGCACAATAGTGATGCAGTTGAAACCTAGAATCTGGAATGGCGGAATTTACCGACTAATAATCTGCAATCTTTTTTCTATGTTTTTAATAATAGAAATTAAATATTTTCAATATTTCGCTACAGAGCAAATTGAAGTAGCATGTGAGCAATTTTTTGCCGTTTTTAAAAGTCAAAAATTATGCTCGCTTAAAGAGATAGGTATTCAAATTGATACACAGGTATACAACGTTATATATTTTTAAATTCATTGTTTTAATTTTTGCTGGGAAAACTAAAGGGGGAAAAATTGAAATAACAACGTGGGTGGACTGAGAAAATTTAGATCTATTGAATCGTATTTTTTTTATTAAAAAATATGCATATTTGCGGGCTGGGCCAGGGGGGGGGGGTGAGCACCAGTCCCTTTTCTTCTCTCCGGCCGCGTCCCCCCCCCCGCTCCTTCTCCGCTCTCGTCTTTCCACCTGTTGCCGCGTGCGGGCATGAAATGGCGTCTCATGCCTCTTTCGCGTCTTCTCGTTCCCGAATTATACGCGACTCGTTACAATGTATATATATATATATATATATATATATATATATATATATATATATATATATATATATATATATATATATATATATATATATATATTTATATATATATATATATATATATATATATATATATATATATATATATATATATATATATATATATATATATATATATATATATATATATATATATATATATATATATATATATATATATATATATATATATATATATATATACTTATTTAAAAATACGGGCATTGCTGCCCTTTTTACTTTGATGTAAGAGCGATACAAACATTGATCGGGATTGAGTTCGATCTTTGCTACCGGTAAATCCCGATTGACAAGGGAATTTTGTCGGCGAAAAAATCGAACTGACGGGAATTAGAATCCGTGCTCTTAGAACAACTTCGGCTTAGAAAGCAAGCGTCTTGCCATCTGAGTCATGGCTGATCCTATATAATCCATACATATTATATATGTATAACTCACATAAACATTCATCCACCTACAAAGTAGCATGTAACCATGTATATACCCATACATTTACGCAAACGCACTTACGTTCCAAGACACACACATATAAACGTATTACAAAAGCTGCCGATATTTCGTTATTTTGTGTGAAGTATTACAGAAATTATCTCACTCATCGTAAAATTTTACTGCTTCTCTTAAATTACTACACATCGATCTTAATTGGGTTAAAACCGGATTTTATCTAATACCGTATTTTGATAGATCATTCATTGGTTCCTAATCAAAAGAGAGGAATATATACCAATATTGAGCAATTTTCACATTCCTAATCCTAATTCATTGGAAAAATGCACTTTTTTGTAGTAAAAATAAAGGATAATTCGAAAAGTTCCTTGCGTATTTTACTTTGACAATATCAGCCTAATAAATTCTCACTAACTTTAGAACCCGTAACAAATAGAAGTTAGTATTTTTTATTTTAATTTTCTATCATAAATAGCTTCAAAAAAATATATCTCCATTTTAAATAAATATATGACAAAAAATACCATGTTTTTATATACATATTTAATCGGCAAAAATTTGTATGTACGCAATTCTTAAATAAAATACTAACTTTTTTATATAGTCATTATAGGAATATTTGCTCCGAGTTACAGCTGTGCGGGCTTAGCCGCGGGGTTCCAGGGCGCATAGAGAATCGCCCCAGCAGGTGCAGCGCTGCTTGCGCCGAGGACAGGAGCGAGGCGGACGATGGCAGGAGAGAAAGCAGGGTTTTACACTCCTTATGATTTATTGCAGCACTATATTTAAACTATATATAATATGTACAAAATATGCAAATGGCTGTGTTAGCCGTGAAAAGAGTTATAATCTTGAGGCGATGCGCCAGAGCTGTGGCGTACGAGCGAGCGATTGCGTGCAGTACTGTGCGTGCAGCTCGCGAGGTTCCGTAGCCGAATGTAGAGTGGAGCAGCGAGGCGGCCGAGGCTAGTATATCGCTTTCGGCTCCAGACGCTGCTTGCGATGATTGTGCTACAGCTCGCCTGTCGGCAAGAGTGGGCGCACTTCGTGTGGCGGCAACTCCGAGGGTGCCACACAGCTACATTCATCAACTTTAAATATGTGAGCAACTTTTTGAAGTTTGAAAAATAAGTTTCAAGAAAACGCATTTAAATATTGAGTTCTACATAAGAAGCAATGTTATTTATTTTCTTTAAATGGTTATAACTTTGTTGATTGTGAATTTTTTTTATTCTATCAGGTCCCAAAATTTTCTTACAAATGTAGAGCTTCAAAAATATCCGAATTTTTTTTTCGATTGATACTAATAATCTGTAATCGTTTTTCTATTTTTATAATAATAGAAATTAAATATTTTCAATATTTGGCTACAGAGAAAATTCAGCAATTTTTTACCGTTTTTAAAAGTTAAAAATTATGCTCGCTTCAAGAGATACAGGTATTCAAAGTTATAGATTTTTAAATTGATTATTTTCATTTTTCCTAATAAACGGGGGCAAATTTTTTATTCAAAAATATGCATATTTGCGGGCTGGACGGGGGGGGGGGGCAATTACAGCGACAAATCGCCGCGGGCCGCCTCAAAGGTAAGATCTGCGATAAGCCGCGCACATGTGGTCGGTGGGAGGGGTCAACTAATCATGTCGCCGATTTTTTGTGGTAAATTACATACAAGAATAAGCCCTCAAAAAATTGTCCGTCCCTGAGATGCTCAGTTGCAGTAGTAATAGGGTGCTGAAAGTTTGAAAATGATCAAAAAACGGCTTGTTTAAAAAAAGTCTATAGAGCTCGTATTATTATCATATTGAATGTCTTTAAGAAGAATGCAGCAGCCAATTCATTGGCACTTAGCATCCTCAAACTAAATAAATGGTTCCAATATAAATTTCTTTATTGTAATACATTATTTTAAAATGCTATACTTCTCTCTTATTAATAGCTGAAAAAGTTGTGTTTTTTATCATCGATTGTTGTGAATAGATAAATTACAAAAAATTATATGCCTGTGATCCTAGATTGCATTATCGATTTCAAAAAATTAAAATAGAAAAATTGTTATAAAACAAAAACGAATCGAAGAATCTTTCATTTTTTTCTCATTTCGTATGTTTATCAAAATAATAATTAAAAATTGTTTTTTTAATAGAAAATGATCGCAACATCTTCGAGATATAAGCAATAAAATGAAAACAAAAATAATCTCAAATATCTTGAGAATTTAAAGATAAGAGACCTTACAGTCTTGGTAAAGAGATCAGTCAAGATATAGTAGAAAGCTACCTTTTTCACCTCAATTTATTTTCCATCATATGTTTCCAAGATATCGCCATTTAAACCAAAAAGGACGTTTTCTTGTATATCAAAAGAAAAAAGATAGCTTATAGAAAATTTTGCATCGAGGAAGATAGATAATTTTATTATCTTTCAAAGACATTTCAGAATAAGGTAAAATAGAAAAATGGCGTTGTAAAGCAAAAACGAGTCGATAAATCTTAAAATTTCTTTGAAATTTCGAATCTTTATTAAGAAATGAAAAAAATTATCCGCAGTTGGCAAAAAATCACCGAGACGTTCTCGAGATATAAGCGATTAAAGAAAGTTTAAAGAAAAACAACATAACCTCAAATATCTTGAAAAATAAAAGTCCTCATGATCTGGGTAAATGACTTAACCAAGAGATATTTAAAAGCTACCTTTCTGGATGCATGTTTTAAAAATGTTATCGTTTGACATAGAAAATCGATTCTTTTTTAAAAAATGATTTTTTTCTCACCCAAAGAAAAATAAAATAGTACATAAAAAATTTACTAAACATTCCTCTGTGTACTCAAACTTTTGCAAAAAATTTTCGTTATATGTTTTCAAGATATTACCAATTAAACAAAAAATTACGTTTTCATGTATAAGAAAAGAAGAGAATTGCCTTATCCAAACTTTCAGGCCGGAAAAATTAGTTAATTTTATGCTCTTTCAAATACTTTTTTGCTGGTTTGATGATATTTTTTATAAGGTATTAAAAAACCCGATCAAATAAAACGAAAACGCATCGGAGATCAAAGAAAAAATATTTTTGAGCCGCTTTCCTTTAAGAAAACCAAAAAAATGAGCCCTAAACATTAATATTTACCGTGGATTACTCGAGATATATTGGTACACATCCATGCACACTCACACACACACACACACGCACGCACGCACGCACGCACGCACGCACGCACACGCACAATATATATATATATATATATATATATATCCATACGGACATTTTCTAAAAATAGTGTATTTTGATTTTAAATGGCCCAAAACATATTTCTAACATGTTTTTAAGAAATCTTTTTTTTTACTATTACAAAGCTTCCTTTAGGAGGAAGCAAAATTATACGACCCCCATAATTACTCAATTTGCAACCTCTATGTGGCTGAATGTGAACCAATAATTTTATGTTTTTTAGGTTATGTTTGATCGTTTACCACTTTACGTAATCGCAAGAGGTTTAGGTCTACCACCAGGGGCGGCGGAGCAGCTTTTACTAACATGGGGATGCGAAGTCATCGGTGATCCCCCGGGGGGGGGATAGTAAATCAACTGTTCAAAAATCGTCTTACTATAGAAAATTTATTTTAAAGCAAAAGTAAATTTCCTTAAACTGTTTTTCCAAATAAAATCATTAATAATTGTAATCAAGTCTAACTTTTCAGCTTCATCTCTGTATGTATTTAATATTGTAGTGCTGTTAAGCCTTTTTTGTACCATTTGAGCTCTTAAATAAGTTTTCAACCTTCGTAAAGAAGAAAAAGATCTTTCGCATGTGCACGACGATCCTGGAATTACCAGTAACATTTTAATAAGTTTAACGTACTCTGGTACAAGACATGATGTAGAAGGGTTTTACATTACAAAGATTAGATAGCATCTGATTTTTACTTAAGGGGATACGTCAGACCTATTTTACCGACGGGTGTATAAAAATAAAATTTTCGATTTTCGGAAAAATTACGCATCAGAATCGATTTTCTTTTTAGGGATCGCTTTATTTGGACCAAATAAACAGCGTAACACTTAAAATTTGAGGTAAATCATTCGATTTCTCAACAGGAAAGTGAAAGTTGGCTTCGAAAATTTCATTTTACGTCAAAAATACGCATCGGAATAGAATTTTTTTTTCAGGATCGCTTTATCCTTGATAAGAACGTTGCCGAGTTTCTGCCTATAATTCACCTAGAATTTTCAAATATCGGTAGAATCTTGCTTACGAATCTACCCAAAAACCCTATGAGTGATCACATGCATTTTGTATGCCGTTCAAGGCAGAATCTGGGGAAGAAGTAAAACTGGTGATTATATCTGTAAATACACATAAGTAACAACAAAATATTAAGTCAATGTTATTTTATGTGTATACAATTATAATTGTACAAGTTTATCACGCACAATGTATGAAAAAGTCAACTAAAAAATGCAGAATTTTAAGGTTATAACCTCAATATCGACTGCAATATTTACATTACGATCGATAACGCTTTTCACTCGTTACCGACTGAGAGTCTTAGCTGATTCCTAACCAGAAATCAGTGATTCCTATAAGGTGTATTTCTAGTCAGATTCTTGTTTAGCGGGTTTCTAACAGTTATCGTCAGTTTTTAATTTATTGAGCAGAACTTATTGGCAATTTCTTACAAGGGATCTAGGGAAAATACATAGCGGAACACTCGAATTGATATTAGAATCGAAAATTAGCAGTCACATAATTGCCAATTTTCGATTCTGATAATAATTTGAGTGTTCCGCTGTGTATTTTATGTAAATAAAGATACCAATATTTTCGAATCGACAGGTAAAGTATAGGTCTGACGCATCCTCTTAAGGGGATGTCGCAGCCCCGCCCCCCCCCCCCTTGCTGTCCGACCTATTTTGTATTTCTAATCATATGTAAAAACTACAAGTCTGATTAACTTTATCTTATACAGGTCGGTTAATTATAGTAAGCACTACACGGGTCTGCTCCGAATTTTATTGTAAAATAACGTTATAAAAAGTTATTTGCAAAAGTTTGGTAGGATTAAAATGTTGAGGTTAGGTTTCCATGCGTAAACAACCTATCGTATTTCAAATTAATTAGAGAAATAACTTAACAGATCAACTTTATATTGCATGCAAAAGCTTTATTATACAGAGCACTACGCGGCTCTCCTTTTGATTTCCCCATGCATTCTATTCTTCAAAAGTAATCACTAAAAGAAAAAACACGATTTTAGCTCCGACATCCTCTTAAATAGTTAAATTGGTGAATAAATATATCTGTATTGCACTGACAAAAATGCAGCATAGCTTGTGAGGCATGTAAAAAGATACCTAGTTTCAAATGTTTCGATTTAGTAAACTAATTATAGAGAAAACGCATTTTTCGTCATTCTATCGAAAAATTCATGTATTTGCAGAAAAGATAGAAAATTTATTGCTTATCAAAATAATCGTTATTCTTTCTAGTTTCTTTGCATGCAATAAAAAAGTGGGGTCGCGAATATGACGCTTGGTTTATTTGAACTTAGGATTCGTATAGTATTTTGTTTTACATATACCGCGTATTTAGGCTTGTCGTTTTATGAACTTTTTTATTATATATATATATAGAAAAGGAGCCTGTGGTTTTTTTAAGTTTATAGCTTTAGAATTATTTTGGTTTACGATTTACCGTTCAGATTTTGTTGTTTTAGGAATATTAATTTTCATTGTTGCTCCCCTTTTTCAAGCATAGAGATTTCTCCACTCACTGCGCCCTAGCATGGGGACAACTCTCTCACATCCCCATACGCTCCACCGCCCCTGTCTACCACAACTCAAATTTTTCGTCTTGAAAATACATTTAATACCTAAAAATTTAGGAGATCGAATTGGAGACAGCAAGATGCCAGCAATTTAAGAGCGCAAGTCATTGGCAGCTTGCGGTCTCCCATTAGGTCACATACATTTTTTAGGGGCTTTTTTTTGTATGTACTTTACCACAAAAAATTGGCAACCCAATTGGTTGACCCTCCTCCCTTTTTTTCATATTGGAACTTTTATGTATTCTTTAGAAATATTATTTAGCTTCAAATAAAACCAAAAAGTACATGAGTCATTCTAACAAATTTCATTTCGACTTTTTATATAAAATCATCTATGAAAAGATTTACTCAAAACAGTTTTCAGCCCGTAAGTCCCCTGTGTAATCTAGATTTCTTCACTTTTAACGAACTTTAAGAAAAAAAATATTGGACACCCTTGACATCTCAGTAGGTCACTTTTACATAGATGAATGTAAACCTGAAATTTTTAGCTTTTCATGTTATGTTTAAGTGCTTGCCATTTTACGTAATCGACACTGATTTAGGTCTATCACATCTCAAATTTTTCATCCTGAAAACCGTTTATCGGAAATCGTCAAGTCGGCACTCATGTACCTTGGTTCTATTATAACCATTTGAGCTCTAACTTTTTTAGCTGGCTTTTTTCACCTAAAGTAAACGACATACGAGTACTGATAATGTTTGACGTAATTTGTGTGAAGTATTATAAATTACACACAATTCTATGTATAATCAAAAGAAAGCTGACATTCAGACTTTCAATTGAGTTTAGTCGTACTATACGATTTCAAAACTAATTTGAAAAATAATAAATATCACTAGACAAATAAAACTTTCTGAATATAAAAGTTGGAATGATACATTTTTCTTGTCTGGTACTTAAATTCTGAAATAATTAAATAAAAATATTGTAAAAATGGTTTTATTGCAAACTTCTCTTGTATGAAAAGTATCTAAAACGTATTGATGTGAATATCTTTATAGAAATGTTTTATATGTTTGGTTTTTAGCATTTATTAAGGTGGAAGATACATTCTAAAGAATATAAAAATAATTTCAGCATTAAATAAACTTAATTTTTGCGTAATATTAATAATTCTATAGTGTAGCGCAAGTCTGTGTGAGTCATGTATCGAGTCTCGCATCCTGACGGATGTTTTAGAGATCCCCCATCGTACAAGCAAAATAGTACCAGTCAGTCAGCAGGAGAAAGAGCGAGGGTGGAATGCAGGGACAATCGAGACGAGTCGCACGAGTGATTGGCTATATATTGCTAGGGCCTGGTACTAGTTTTGCGTTGTCACGCTGGCCGCTTTGTAGCTTTATTTTTGCGCCGGTGTTCTCGCACACAAATATACAGACCATGCGCAGAGCGGGTAATGTCGAGCATTTGCTGCGGGATTTCAACGGAATAGAAAGAGAGAGAGGGAGAGGAGCAGCGGGTGCAAGAGCGTATGCAGCGGACACGGGGACGCCGACTTCTCGCGCCAAAATGGGATTACATTTCGCCAGAATCTGCACTTCCGGACGCCGGATAGCTCCAACCTCCGCTTGTGTTGCACTCGCAGCCGATATGTGACTGTCTCTCGCCTTTGAAAGTATATAATCCCCAGGAGTTCGTGAAACAAGAGGCCAACAAATATTACCTCCTTAAAACTTTAAAAACCACACTACCGTAACGGAATATGCAATGATTATAGTTTAAAAAGTTAAAATTATAATTAAAATTAAAATTAATCGAACTTAATAGATTACAATCTCATTATAATTGTAAAAACAAAATGTGTAAAGTTTTTCATTAAATTGAATAACTAATTTAACACTTTCAAACTCAGTATCCATTGGAATGCACCTATACTAGAAATAAAAAAAAATAAAAATTGAACGTTAGAAACGCTTTGAAATCTCAGTTTAATAAATCCTACTCATTATGTAGAATATTAGGATTATACGTTTATAATTATATATGTGAATTCCTGTATATATACATAATTATATATAAATATTGTTGAAAAAATATATATTTTTTAACAAAAAAAATCATATTTAGATCTTAAGGTGGACCTGCGCCAGGTTTTTGCTAAAAAATCGAAATTTTGTTATCACATTTTTGTAATACTTACCTTTTGAGGAATATTCTGGGACCTGCTGAATGTAAAAATTCGATGATTCAACAAAATTATAGCCATTCAAGTAAAACAATTAATATGGGATAGCATTCAAAATAATACTTCAAACACGTTTTCCTCGAATCTCATTTTTATATTTTCCAAAAGTTCCTTGTGAATTTCATCTTTTTGAAATTTTCTGGAAATGTTGCTTCAAGTAATTCGAAAGCAACTTGGTATTTTGATTTAAGGTACACCCATGTTAACTATTTTATTCATCAATTGTTAGTGTTGACATATGCAATTTTTTCATATGTTTAGTGTTTTAAAAGTATTTTAATTTTTTCAGACCTACAATGGAGTATATATAACTTAAAAAATCCCATGCTTTGCTCAATTTCAGTTAATAAGTATCTCTGAATTCTTTAAATAGATTTGGTAAAGGGGATTTGCGTAAGGAACTTTTTTAAAAACCCTTATTTGTATCTTAAAAATATGCATTTTCTTTTATAACTAGGACTGTCGGCGATAAGTTCAAAATTGGTATATAACCTTTCCTAATCATGTAAAAAATGTTACAAAGTTTTTAATTTTTTTGGATTAACGGAAGAGATTGTTTTAAAAACTTGTGCAGGTCCTCCTTAACAACTCAAAATACACAAGTGTTGTATAAGCAAATCTATGAAACTTTTAACATATAGGTTATGCACTTTTTATAAATAATTTGCGAAAAAATGATTAACTGTTTAGTCATTTACGCAAGACTTTGTTATATCCATAAGTTTTCATACATATTTTTATACATTTATTAAACTACTTTATGTCATAAATATATTTTATTTTAATACTAAAATCAGAAAATGTTAAAATTCTCGCATGCAAAATGCCATTTCCTCTTGTACGACATTTTTTAAAATCATTCTAAATAAACCATTAATACCTGCTACAAAATAATTTGTTTAAATAATAATTTTTGTTTAATTAAGGGTGAATAAAACTATATATTTCATAAACTTTTTACTTCTCATTTTTTAAATTTAAACTCCCAACTAATACGAATTTAGTACACTTCAAGCTTATTTTACTAAATAGCCCATTACATATCTTCGTTCAAGGCCGAATATAAGATTGGTTCTTTAAATGCTTCACCATTTCCGGTCATCAGTATATATATAATAAGAGGACTAAAGATTAAAGTTGACTTCATTCTAAAGACGTGCATAATTTTCTTTTGCGTTGTCTAAAACCATGCGAAAAAAGTTACGTGACCGTAGTGCTTATTTACTTTGTGAAAATAACGATCTGTGTGGGCGTGCATGCGTACGTGAGTGTGTGTGCGTGTATATGTGTGTAGTTATGTGCGTGACCACGCGTGTGGGCGTGGATGTATGTGTGTCTGTGAGTGTGCGTGCGTGTGAGTATGTGTGTGTATATCTAAGTATGTGTATGATTGAGTGTCTATGTGTGCATGAGTCTATGTGTGTAACAGGTGGACGACTAGACGCATTTTGATACAACCTTGTTTCTTCACCATAAACGGACCTTTATTCATACTCTTGTATTGTCAGATTTATGTATTACTGTTATTATTTCTTTGCTTCGTGTATAATTACACTGTGTAACGAAAAATCAATTCTTTTTTTTCAAAACCACATAACAAATTTGGGTGCACTGAATCTAAATGTGCCATCAGAAATGACCTGGGCCATCATATATTTGAGTAAATTGAGGGCTAATATTCGAAATAACGCGTTTCAAGCAATATTGAAATCTATGTATTTTGGAAACGATTCCATCAAAAAAGATTCCCAACCTCGCAAATTATACGCAAAATACTATATTTTTCGAAGAAAACATGAAAATAAATCGAAGCTCAGAATTCATATATTTTAAAATATTTAAAACATACTTTGAATTATATGGAAACATAATATTTTTCTACAGTTTTAATTTTTATGAATTCATACTTACATATCATATTTGTATTGATATTATGAAGTTATATACAAATTTTCAGCTATTTACCTCTCTCAGATTTAAAGTTATCTTATAGAATAGATTCAAATTTAACACACTTCCTATAGGAAGTGTGTTACATTTGAATGAATATAGGGTTACGATGAAAGTCATCCTGGCGCATACCTCATATTTGATCTCGGATGAAATTTTTAGGATATGTTTAGGATATGTTCTCTAAAATTTATTATTAATTTTTAAGAAATAAAATATTTTTGATTTAGCTTAAAAAACACTAGTTTTGCAATAATTTTAAGTGTAATGGCTTTTAATATTAAAGTTTTTGAAAATAATTTCGAAAACAAAATGCACACTTTTATTCGAAATACTTTTAAGAATATTCTCCTAAAATTTTAGCCGGATTCATTAATTTAGTGTGCGCCGGGGTAAAATTAAAGTTTAAAAATCAAATTAGTAAGAAAACAGTGTTTTTACGAGTTAAAATAAGGGCTTTATTGAATAAACTTACCATAATTTTAGAAAACTGTTCATTATAAATATATTTTACATGTCAATAATTCTTAAAACACATCTGACTAGTATGATGCAGTATTTAACCTCCAAAATTTGAAGCAAAAAATTATTATTCACTTTCTGAAAAACGTAAATTAATGCATAGAAAAATGACATTAAGAGGACAGATACACCTTTAAAATTTTAATTAATTGATAAAATACATTTTAAAGTAAAACTAAGTCACTCATCAAAATATAACGAAACAACACTCAAACTTTAAGTGTACGCTTTAAATTTTCGGTATGGGACACTAAATTTTTCAGTGTGAACACTTAATATTCAGTACACACTCATAATTTTCGTTGTGAAACACCCAAATTCAGTGTCAACACTCAACCCTTTAGTGTACACTTCAAGTTTTCGGTGTGGAGCGATAAATTTTTCAGTGTAAACATCAATAATTCAGTGTCAACACTCAAACATTCAGTATACACTAACAATTTTCAGTGTTGGCAGTTTTTACATGTAACAGATTTTTAAATATTACTAAAAAATGTTGTTTATGTTTAATTTATTGGTGTCAACACCTAATTTTGTATTATGAGGTACAATCGTATTTGCGACCAAGAATTTTGGTCGCTAATATCGCTACTGATTCTGAATCACCATCGTGGTGTAGTACACGGTGACATCAACTATTTATCAAGCAAGTTAAGCAACGTTGGCCACGGTTAGTACTTGGAGTACTTGGATGGGTGAGTGCCCAGACAAAATTGTAAAAGAAGGCTGATTGAATTTATCTTTTTTTTAAATGCCAAACTATTAATAATAATACTCTTAGTATAACTGATAAGCGTTAAATTTTTTTTTATATATTTTCTTAATAATAATGAACTCCTTTATTTTTAGGTACGCCCAGCGTATAGCCAGACTTTGGTGTACCCTTAAATTGGGTATTCTTTGGGCGTACGAAATCACACTCTATTTTAGGTGTTTCTTTCGGTGTTCTTTTAGGTGTAATTTTTAGTGTTTTTTTCGGTGCTTTATTCGTAAGGGTTTATAGTCCCTTGAAAATTCGCTAATCTACATTATTGAATTTAAGTCTTTTTAATCACTTACAACGTGTTTTTTAATTAGGTGGTGCATTTTTCATGGTCACCGAGGCTTTAAAGTATTCTTTCGACGTTTACTCATGGACTTAAGGAGCTACATTTTAAAAAAAGATTATTTTCAATTGTTAGACACACATGTATCAATAATAGAAGTATTTTTATAGTATTTTCATAGTATTATTATTGATATGAGTGTCACTAACAATTGGAAATAATTTTTTTTTAAAAATGTAGCTCTTCAAATCCGTGAGTACACATCTGAAAAATACTCTACAGCTTCGATGATCATGAAAAATACACCGCCTGATTCAAAAACACATGATAAGTGGTTAAAATGTCTTAAATTCAATAATGTTGATTAGAGAATTTTGAAGGGACTATAAAGACCACTTAGATGGTCTAATTTGAGGTAAAATCACGTATAATATACATATTTAATATATAAAAACTTGCATCAACTTAGATTATGTCAACATATTTTTGCCGTTTATAAAATGGACAATGATTTTTGCATAATTCAACTTACGCTTAACCCCATAAGGCGGTAGTATTATAAATGTTTAAAAATGCAAAATACAAAGTTATATTCCCCACCTTGTCATTTTGGCCAATTATATTTCTAAAATAACCTAAATATTTTACGTAAGTTCTATATGTATACTCAACAGAAAGTTCTTTTGACTCGTACAGTTTGATTCTTTTTTAAATCACACACAGATTGACGGAGTCATGCGTCGAATCCAATGAAGGTGCCGTATGTTTAAAAAGTTTAAACTGATCGAGTCAGAAGAACTTTCGATCGAGTGTATGACAGATATATTTAGGTATCCCCCACTCCCCTGATTTTTAAGACACTTTGGAGCAAAATATTAGTACACTTTTCTATTACTTTCTATAGAGGATGATTTTTAATAGAAGGTTAATTGGTCACATGCCACCCATTAATTGGCAAAAGCCATTAAAAGCTTTAGAATATTTTCACTAACAATAATTTAATTTTCTTATTATCTACACCTAAACGATTTTTGATTAGTTGTAATTTTCATTTTTAAGGAATGTATTTTTTTTAAATTTCTAAACTTGTTCATATGAGTAATAGTTGATCTTTTAAATTCAAAAAAGTGATTTAGCTTTACTTTATATTTCGAAAATATGGAATTCCAGAAAGTACAGTTTCAAAGCAATTCGGAGCGTTTTAATTAATATAATGAGAGAAGGATAAAAGGCGCGAATGGTGCACTAGATCTAACAAGTAAATTTTAAACTACACTTGCAAAATGTAAGTGAAAGATTTGCACAATAAGAAAAGTAATACATCATGTGGATACACTATTATCTATACAGGTGGGGCTTGGTGCGTCTCTACTTCATTGTCCTGAACCCCAATTATCCAATGATCTTGTCAGCATCACGTTCAGTCCACAGGGTTAATATAACCGATACAAGCTCTTAACATTATCAAGCGATCTTGCCCCGGTATTAGGGGATTTGTTGAGATACGCGAGATTAAACCTATGTATGCGTAACGTATAACGCACTGCTCCCGCGGAGCTTATACGTAGACCCCATTTAACTGTGTACACGAAAACGATGCTTAGCGCGTATACGAAACTATACTCACTATCAGATATCTCTGTATCTTCAGTCCGCACTTACAGCCTATTTCCTATCCGCCCATCCATTCTAATAGCTATTGCAATACATCTTCAACGATTCTGTAAGAAAATTATATGCACGCTCCAAATGCTTCTAATATATTTATTTAGTCTATTTTATTTATTTATACGCGGGACAAACCTTTTTATATATTTGATGGTATTTCTTTATTTTGCATCTGTGTAGAGCTGCCACCTTCAACGTATCGGAATCATGCTCGATCTTTGTTAGCGATTAGTCCGGAATGAGAAGTTGCAAATTCGTAACCGACAAAATCGACCCAACGGGGATTCGAACCCGGGACCTCGGAAACAACGCGTTTCAGTCGTCGAAGTCGTACGATTTATCCGGTTGAGCCACGGAGCCCTATTAATTTTATTTGTTATATTATATGTATATGAGTCATTCCAAAAAACTTCGCCGAAATCCTGTGTAGGGGGTTCAACAAATTGACCGACGATTCTTTATATAAGAGTAGCTATGAAGAGAAGCACCCAAAAAAAATTGCAGAACCTAAGGTCCCCTGTGCGACTACGTAGATTGTTCTAAATTTTCAGACATTGCCAAAAAATGGCTGTTTTAAAAAAATTCTACGGAGCTCCTATTTTTATCAATTTGAACGTACCAAAAAGAATTTCTTTATCCTTTTGCAAGAGGATTTTTTTAAGAAACAAAATATTAGACCCCTTTGGCAGCTTAGTGGGTCACCTTTACAGAGATGAATGTAAACCAGAAATTTGTGTTTTTATGTTATGTTCGATTGCTTGCTATTTTACGTAATCGCCATGGATTTAGGTCTACTTTGACTCAAATTTTTAGTCTTGGAAAGACTTTAAATTCCTTTTCTGGTGCGTTCAAATCCGTTAAGCCCGTTACACGCTACAAGAATAACGAAGGAATTAGATGAATTAGCGAAATAAGAACTGGCTTTATTCCTCTTGTTCTTCTTAATCCTATGGTATCATCATAGTCTATAAATTATTGTTTAGCCTCAAGTATTTCGGTAAATTTTCAACCAACGAAGACAAATTTATTATATTATGGATTTAACATTATTCACTTTTTATTCAAATTATTAAAATGTATTAGTTATATACTTTATACGTTACTTTATACGATTATTGACATTACAATATCTATTTTTAAGTCACTTATATGTCATATTTTTCAGTACATAATTATAAGCTCTAGTATTGTAAATTTTATGAATTTTACAAATAACAAGTATAAATAATTACAAAAATACTGTCACAAAAATGACCCACCTATTTAAACAATATTGTTATTAATGTTTTTGTTTTAACTCAAGCGAATATCTTTTTCTTAATATAATTTCGATGAATAATAGCTTTGTAATATAAATAAATGAATGTTTTTTTCTTTTCATAAATTTTATCTTGCAAATTTTTTTATTCTACTTCACTCATATACCTTAGAATCCTTTTGCGTTTTCTGTGACTTTTTCTATCATCAAGCTGATCAAGTTCAGCTGCTGCTAACATTTCAAATAACTCATTTTATCATATTAGATAATGGAAGTTCATTTTCAGATGATTTTTGTTCTATGACTCTCAATAATTAATTAATTGTGGTATTCACATTGTTCATAGCTGATTCAATAATATCAGGTTGTTTATTTTGGTTTATTTTTCAATCTATTCCCTGAATAACAAATTTTGGCTTTTGATCATTGCACTTTGATGACATTGGTACGTTCGTGTAAACGTTGAAAATAAATATGTTAAATGAAAATATCAAGGAAATTGTAGTAGTATACAATCATCTATACAAATTATTTAACTTACTTACTAGCATATGTTTCACTCTTGAATAAAGACTTCATAAAGAGGCTATTTTATGAATATATTATGGCCTTCGTGTACTCTTAGCTGATCCACTCCTAGTTTCTTTCTCTTTACACTGAAAGAAACAGTGTAGTAAAATTTACTATTTGTTTTGTAACGTGAGAACATACCCGTACATACCCGTCTGTACCGTAAAAACTACTATATTATACAGCAAAATTTACTATTTATATTGTAAATTTTACTATTTTATATAGTAAAATTTACGATCTCTTAAAATTTGATATATAAAATAGTAAAATTTACAATATAAAATAGTAAATTTTGCTATATAATATAGCAATTTTACGATACAGACGGGTATGTCCTCAAGTTACAAAACAAATATTAAATTTTAGTACACTGTTTCTCTCAGTGTAGCAATGTTATCTTTATTATAACTAGCTTTTAATCGTGCCCAACGTTGTTCACAGTCTTCAACTAAATAATATAGAAATTACCATTGTTACTAATATTTGCCGTTACTATTTAACAATTTTGGTATAATTATTATTTCTATTTATTATGGATGTTATATATTTTACCTGTACTATTCATAACTATACTTCTGTTTTTCATTGCGTTGTAATTTATGATTCTATCATGAAATCCATCTGCATTCTTCTTATATAACCATGTTCGAACTCTAACTAAATCTATAATCAAATCATCCCCAGTCTGTTCAATAATCTTAATATCATCATCTTCATCACTTGAGACGAATGCCATAATTATATACTGTCTTCTTCTTAATAAGTATATATGGATGGTTCCATGTCAAGTAAGCAAGTCAAAAAATAAAAATGTTTGAAACTTTACAAAAATGTTTGTATGTCTATCCAGAGTCTGTAAAAAAATATGTGAGACCCTAAGGTGTTATATATGAAGGGCAATTAAATGTTGAGAAATGCATTTTTTTTAATATTTTGAGATTTCGTCAAGATTGCTTGATTTTTAACTCAAAGACTAAGGACTTTTGAGAAAAAAGTGTAAGAACATTTTTTGATCAAAATAAAGTAAGAAATATAAAAAAAAATATTAGACTCTTTTGTGCTATTTTGTGATCACATGTATTGTGATATTAAGATTCTAGAAAATCACCACAATTTTTTTCAATATAGAAAATCTTAAAATTTAGTTTTTCATATTTGCTTTAATTTTAGACTTGTAAGAATATGGTTTTTGCAGATTTTTTAAAAAGCGCACTTTTTTAGTATATTGAGTGACTGTAATACAAAGTCACTATTTAATAGCTCTGCAGGAATTATATTTAGCTTGAGATGATTTTGAACAAGGTCTAGAATAAAAGCTGACATAAGATATTAAATTTTAAGATTTTTTGCTTTGAGAAAGGTGATGGCGATCAGCTATAATTTTAATATTATATCACAATGCATGGGTTTATAAAGAACAAATACCGAAAAAAGTGCGCTATTTAAAAATTCTGCAAAAATTATATTAAGCTTCAGACCATATTCTAACTAGTCTAGAATTAAAGGAAATATGAAAAACTAAATATTAAGATATTTTATTTTGAAAAATATCACAATATATCACAATACATGAGATCACAAAATAGCACAAAGGGTCTAATAATTTTTTTTATATTTCTTATCTTATTTTGACCAAAAAATGTTCCTAAACTTTTTTCTCAAAAGTCCCTACTTTTCGAGTTAAAAATTAAACAATGTTGGCAAAATCTCAAAATATTAAAAAAACGAATTTTTCAACCTTTAATTGCATATAACATCTTAGGACCAGAATTATGTTTTACATACACTGGATACACATACCAACATTTTTGTAGAGTTTAAGACATTTTTATTTTTGGACATGCTCACTTGACATGGAACCACCGATAGGTATAGGTGAGGATGGGGTATTGCCGGTCACCTAAGCAAAAGTGCTTGTTATTTCCACTTTCAAATTTCTTTTTTACCTATAAGTAATTATTATGGTAGTTCAAACCATTGACATTAAATATTTCTTATTGGTTTAATATAAAAATTTAAGATATCGAAGTTATAAGTCGAAATAAAAAATAGTATATTGTGTACCTAGGGCGCAAAGTGGACCTTTTTAGACCGAGTGTGGAGATTGCAGTACGAGTCGAAGGTAAGCTAGCACGAGCCGAAGGCGAGTGCGTTTGCGAGCCGAAGACGAGTACTGCAACCACACGAGGTCAAAAAGCTGTAAAATTTACTAAATTAAATAAATAACAAGTACAAAACAAAATCCAAAAGATCACGAGATATACACCGCGAATGACAATATAATTTATATAATAACAATTATCAGGAAATAAATAAATATCGATATGCTTATATTATATTGATGAATGTATAATTGTTTATTTCAGTTTTAAACGGTTATTTCAGGTATCCCGAAAATCATTAGAGATCACATTAAACTTAGATATGTATGGAAATTCGCACGCACGCATAATATGATATACATTTTAATCACTTAGTTATCATCGCTATCATCATCATCAAATATCGTCGCCGTCTTAAATACATAATCTAACGCAATTAAATATACATGCGAGATTCCTCTATTTGCGAAAAAACCGAGGATACAGAAAATTATTAAAACAAAACCGAAACCCGAATGATCGATGTTCAACAATAAAATTTCGAGACTTATCTGGCGATATGGTGGTAGCGGTCGGGAAGAGATGGCTCGACTCGCTCCGGCTGCGTTCCGCTTTCGGCCTAACGAAGGCTGGTTACGTGGCAGACGTCACCCTCGTCGTCGAGGATCATCCTTTCGATTTCCAGGACTCTTGACCTCGTCGCCCTTAAGGAGTCGTCAATCTTGATTCGATTTCAAATTTGTATGTCACCACATGGGCAAGTCAATATAGCAGCGAAGGGCAGGTGTGAGCCTTGCGGGTGGTCCTGCGGATTCCGAGCGAGTGAGAGCGAGTGCTCGGCGACATCCGCATTTATTGCGTAATGGGACGCGTCGGGACACATAGAGCGCTATTGTTGTCACTTTCTCAATCCGATCATCGATGCTTAATCGATAAGGCGTTATAAATGACCTACCATTTCAGCCACCGATAACCTCTTTATTATTATTTTTTGATCACCCTTACAAAGCCCACTTTGCCCTTGGTGCACACCATATTTTTTGTAACGCATGTACTGATTTTTACGTTTTTCTAGCATATTAAGCAAGGCTTATTATATATATATAAATATATATATATATATATATATATATATATATATATATAATAGCAATTTTCCGAAAAATGTTAGCGGGCGCAGAATTAACTTTTGCGCCCGCCGGTCTATGAAATCATCCTTTAAGCCCGCTTAATAGGTACAGAAAAACGCGAAAATCGTGCTTGTGTTACAAAAAAGCATTTTGACCGGATTTACTCTACATCAAACGGTAATACCGGTCAGCCTTGGTACAATTCCGATTACTATTAGAAAGTTACTTTTAGGGGAAAAATTTCTTTAAATCAATTATATGAACTTTCATATGATCTGTTGCATTGATATTCGCACTTACGCAGCGAAATATGTAAGAACATAACTACTGATCAATCGAAAACACTTAAGCAAAGTTACCCTACTTGAGAGCGCAGCGCAACGTTTTCTAAGCCTCACTTTCGGGAGCGTCATATAAATAACATTGTGACCGGGTTTACCCTAATTCTGATTAGTAATTTAAATTGAAATGACAAAAAGCAATAGGTTTATACTTTTTTTCTTCACTACTTCGTATTTTTAGATTGTTCAAATTAATAAAGTTGCAAAAAATAACTGTATAAAGTAACAAATAATATGCATAAAAGCTTATTTTATAGACCAGATTTCTTTTAAGAAATGTAGGCCTACACTTTGATTGTGTACAATTCCTTAATAAAACTGAATAGAAGGTTGTTTGGACATTAGATTAATTGCATTTTATATTGCGTTTAATATACTATTCGAATTATTACCTACAAATTTTTAGATTATTGAAAATAAGGGTGACCGGAATTAGCCAATAACCGGCATTACCACGTTATCCCCTGCTCTGTAATACCACAAAAAGCAAAGAAAATATTGCAACTATTATTCAGATTTTAAAATCGAGAAAGTAAAGTACAATTAAGAAATAGGAGAATTAAAAAAATTATCTGAATAAGATCTAACACTTGTCAATTTTACTGAACATATGTATTTATAAAAAAAAATAACGGACTGTTTATTTCTCTTTTTTTAGTATTTCAAGTTATTTAATTATGTAAATACCTTAATCAATGCCCCTTGAACTAAGAACTTTCCTGACGTACGTGAGGAGATCCAGAAATAAATTGTAGCTCACGCGCGTTCTCAATGTAAACATGACTTGTTTTTTTTATCGTATACGACACGACACACCGGTGTATGTGCATGCAATTTTATGTCAGGCATTGACTATTTGTACTAGTTATTGCAGTTATTTGCAGACGAAATTCTGTAGTATATCTTGTTTATAAAAGAAAGTATAAAATTATTAAACTTTGGGAGGTATTTTCTTGTACCTAAAAATGAAGCCTAGCACCTGTAGTTTCTTCCAATGGGTCCTATTTCTCGAGATATAAATGATTGCTTCCCAAAAACCATTTCTGCATTAAGAAAAATCAAAAAACCGACATTTGAAAATTCTTAAATTTTGCGGAATGGCCATAAAAAAATGTATTCTACCATTTTGGCTGAAACTTTCAAGCGTACACCGGGTATTGATAGTAAACATTTGTAGAAAGTATGGGAAAGTTATACCGTAGATTAAACGAATGGTGATATGCCACACACTAACACACACATACACGCACGTACGCACGCACGCACACACATACGCATACATACAGACATTGTTTAAAATTAGTCTACTCGGACTCGCCAAGGAATAAAACATGTTTATACGATAAAAAAGCACAAAAAAAATTTCACCATCACAAAGCTTTCTCTTTGGACTCTATGTTATAGTGGACAGTTGTAAAAATAGGTGGACATGTCTTAGACAATCCCTGGTAGAAATCTAAGCTGGTTTCTAGCCAGATATTAGCTAGATTTACTAAATTTGCTTTAATTCTGGTTAAGAAATTAGCTAGAAATCAATTAAAAACGACATGCTTTTTAGCTAATTTCTAGCTTGATTCTGCTTAATATTCTAGTTAATATACAATTGATAAGCTAAGTAATTTATGTATTAATTAATAATGGAAATAATAACAGTTTTATAATAATCAAAGTCATACGCAATTATAATCATACCACATTAAGTATTTTACTAAATTAAAGTTAAAAATGTACCGTAAATGTCTAGTAGTAATGGAGGTTAGGTTATTTGTCTACAAAACGACGCGTTCATTTAAAAAGTATTATTTACACAAAAGTACGAAAGCTCCGAGTAAAATTTAAGTGTCTTTATTAAAGAAATTTATGTTATAAATAATAGAATACATGTAGTCATATAATTATTGTTATTTTAAAAATAACAATAATTACAGAATAATGTAAGTTATGACGAAATTTAAAGAATCGATAAAAAAATATTTGTAGTTTTACAATGAAGTTTTATTACAAAATTTTATTTTCGACATCAATCACAAAATTTTTGTTGACTGAGATATGATTGACTAATTTTCGGAAAGAAAATTATTAGTTATCAAATACTTTTAGTATTGCATATACATATTTATATAATCTCGTAAGTTGTTATTTGTTGATAAAAATATTTATTTTGGCGGCATACTATATTGAACATTCAATAAAGTATAATAATGTATATTTTTAAAAACTGATAACTTTTCAAAACAAAATATAAATAGGTTAGATTTGCAAACAAAATACGTTCTTGCTTAAAGCATAATCTTAAGCAGATTCTAGCCAGATATTAGCTATAATTTGACTTATTAATAGCTTATTAATCTGGCTAATAATTAATAAGCTAACCAGCCATTCTAGCTAACTTTCTACCAAAGATATTGCACGGTGTAACGTAAAAAGAGAAAACTTAACAATGATATTGACTTTATTTGTAATATGTTTAATGTATACGATTTTATGAGATGGCTCGAACCACATAAACGTAAAACGTATTTTTATGTATTATATATAAATTATATACATCATATTCCTTTATTTGTTTTCAAATTTATTTACTCTTATTGTTTTAGAAATGTAACAAAAAAATCAAATAATAATGTTAATAATGACAGTAGTATAGCAGAAGAAGATATTGAATTGGATGATACGACTGATTCAAATATGAGAAATTCTTACGATATCAATGAAGCAAACAGTTGCACTAATCAAGATTGGCTGATTTTAGAAAACTATGAAATACGGGGAAAAACAAATAAAACTGCAGAAAAAAAAATAATTTTACCGAATTAAGTGAATAGTCTCTCAATTTGGAGACGAAGGTAACATAAATTCAGATTATAATAATTTCCATCGGGTACACATTTTTATTATAAGCATTACCGCATGTTTTTGAAATATAAAACATCTATTTCGAGATAATGTTGGTTTTAAAACATATGACATTTTAATTTAGTCTTAACAATATATTTTGTGCAGTACTTTAATAATCTACATATATTGTTCTTTGATTATTATAATGTTAAATAATAAATATGTCAAGTTATTTATTAATTTACTATTTATTTCAGATCATTGAAACAAGTGATATACAGTTGCTGAATGCATCCTCCAAAAATTCAGTTACTAAAGTAACGTCACCTAATATTACTCAGAATAGAACAATAAGCAGTGTATGTACATAAATAAAAGTAGATATTTTATAATTTTTAATACACATACACATTGTATAGAGCAAATCAATCTTTTACAATGTCACTGTTCGTAAATTTGACACTTTATTATTTATTTTAGATTACTGAGATGAGTTCATCACATAAGAGTTTATCATCTGACGTCTCAAATGAAAATTCTACGATTGAATTTCAGTCTGATGGAACAATTAAACAGCTTGCAGCCATGTATCGTCTCAAATTATTCAACTACTTCAAGTCTGACTTCGTCATCAAATCTTTCAGAGAAAAATGGTGCCATAGTAAAGGTACAGAATAAAATAAAATCTTTAAAATGTATGTTTCGGTATGCTGTAAGTAGTATCTTATAACTTAAATATTTGTTTGCAGTCTGCTATTCATACAACTAGAAAAAAATTCAAATAGTCCATACCTGAGAATTCAAGAAAGGTGCAACTATATGTACTAGAGATATCTATCAGAGATAACAACAACTATCAATAACAGATTAGATGCTTGTACAGAAATGACTTCTACGAAAACAACTAAGAGAAATGAACAAAATCACCAACTTGGAAAGTTCATAACTACATATTTAAATGAAATAGAGGATGTTTTGAAACAGGTGAAAGTCAAGCAGGGCACAATGAATATTATTTACAGTGATGACTTGGAAGAAAATTAAATATTGAAAATAAATATGTATTCTATAATTTTCTTATATAATATCTTCTCAAATAATAATGTATTAATAAGGAATTCTATACTATTGTTTCTTTTTAACTTATTAGTATGTTTTACTTATTTTCAAACTATATGTACGAAAGATTTTCTGTATAAGAAATAATTCATAATAAAATATAATATTCTCAATCATACATGTTTGTATATTAAGACTGCTACTTATAACAAATATTATACTTTAATATTATTTTATCAAAAACTAACTTTGTAAAATGATTTATTAAAGTTTGCATAATTATACATATATTAATTTAAATTTATGCAAAAATCTTTAAGACAAATATTTACATAAGTGTTTTTATTATTTATTATATCAACTTGATGTACATTGATGATTTAAATAAGAAATGCTTTTTTTACAAAACTAAATAAGAAATGTTTTTTTTACAAAAATAAATAAATTATGTCTATTTTTATTTCATTATTCGTTATTCGTATTGCCATGGCACTTCGCCTTCTGGTGTTAAAAAATAATCTGCGGGTGTATTTCTTATAACATGCGCATTCACAACTTCCTCCTGAAAGTTTATATTATTGAAATCTTGAATCAAATTTTCATTATCTATCTCTTGTCGCCAATCACCATTCTGATCATCTCCATTTTCTTCATCGACAGACCCTGCTGGGCAATATAATTTTCTTCGTTCATTAGTTGAATTCATTAAAAAGTTAGGTAAACAAATTGCTTCTAAAACGAATTTTGACACACTACCTGGATGAATCCCAACTGCCTTCAATAAAAATCGCCATCTTGACACCAATATTCCAAAGGAGTTCTCAATGAGTCTTCTGGCTCTTGACAGTCTATAGTTAAAAATCATTTGTTTTTGTTCTAAATGTCGACCGGGGTCTGGTCGCATTAAATGTGGAGTCATTTCATATGCCTCATCTCCCACAAAATAATAAGGAACTTTTATATTTGTTCCTTGTAACTCACTATTTCCGATTGGTAAATTTAACCTATTTTGACGCATTGCCTTGCCCAATTCAGATCTAGTTAAAATACCACCGACACTTTCACACCCGAATGCACCAACGTCAAAAAGAATGAATTCATATTTATTGTTGCATACTGCTAGCAGAATAATGCTGAAACTTTTCTTATAATTAAAATAGAGGGATCCAGAGTTAGGAGGTGCGTGGATGTATATGCTTTCCATCAATCGATCTACAGCAGTTTCGCATATTCCAATCATTTATTTAATAATATTTCACTTATATTTTTCCACTCATCTTAAGAAGGCACTTTCAAATAAACAAGAGATAACTTTTTAAAAATTACATTACTTGTTTTAATAATGTTCAAAGCAATAGATAATATATTATCCACAGTTGATAAGTATCTGCAATGATAAATAATATCTAGTTATAATAAACATGTACAATCAAATAAGAATATATGAATTATAATTTCACAGATAAAAATAAATGACCTGAGAGTAATAACAAGGCGTTGTTCAGCACAAATATTGCTACTTTTTTTTGTCAAGTAAGAAGATAGAACTCTACATAAATAATTAAATGTATCTGCATCCATTCGTGTGTAATGGAAAAATATACTTGAATCTTTTTGTAATTCTTGAAAAAGAGTTGTGTGGTGTCCTAAGAATTGTCTCTTTGGTTGAATAGGTTCATAGGTTGAACTATTCAGAGTCTATTTAGCCATCTCTTACTTCTATTCAACTGCCATGCCAAGCACAGAGATATAATATTCATTTATAATATCATCAGCAATTTACAAAGAAGAGTAGTATCTTCATCCATATTTACTTTTTAAAATCTAAAAATATTGAGCAACGTTTATATTGTAATTATAGGTATAAAGTTATAATAAATATTTGATGATAAAAGTTATTACCTTATAAATAAAAACTCTAATGAATTATACCATGAAAATCTTTGTAAAATGTACGTTACTCGAAAAATTACTCAATTTATAAATATCAGGCGCCAACTATAAATTTTTAGGTTATGATGCCCAACCGTAGGATTAAGAGGAATAAGAGGAATAAAGCCAGTTCTTATTTCTCTTATTCCTCTTATTCCTTCGTTATTCTTTTGGCGTGTAACGGGCTTTACGTATTACCAAAGATACAGCTAGAATTCGTTTCTTAGCTTGCTTTTTCCACCTAAAGCAAACGGCGTACTATTAAAGTCCGATGTAATTTACTGAGGCATTATACTTTATAGACAATTCTATATATGTCAAGAAGAAAGCTGACATCAAGACCTTTAATTTGAGTGGTCAGAGCATCTTAGAAGAGTTATTGTCGATTCAAAATTATGAAAAAATATAGGTGACTAAATGGAATACCACAAGTTGCCAACGACCTTCGCTAATAAATTGCTGGTATATTGCGGTCTCCCATTTCGTTACCTAAATTTTTTGTAATTTTAAATCGAGCGTAACTTTTCATCTAAATATCCTCAAAGATTCTCCGATCACTCAAATTAAAGGTCTAATGTTAGCTTTCTTTTTGACATATATAGAATTGTCTAAAATGTATAATACCTCACGTAAATTACGTCGGACTTGAATAGTACACCATTTACTTTAGGTGGAAAAAGCAAGCTAGAAAAAAAATTCATAATCATACTATAAGTACAAAATGTAGAACCAGATCGAGTGCATTATTTTCTAGGATGTTGGAAATATTTTTCCTGAAACTTAGAGCTGCAATAATTTCGATAGAAAAAAGTTATAGGGGTCCAACTTAACGATTTTGGAAAAAGTACCCGTCTTCCAGAGGCTGTATCTTTGGTTATACGTAATGGATTTGAACGTAACACAAAAATGAATTAAAGATATGTTCTAGACGAGTAATTTGAGATGTGATAGACTTAAATCAGTGTCGATTACGTAAAATGGCAAGCGATTAAACATAACCTATAAAGCATAAAATTTCAGGTTTACATTCATCGATGTAAAAGTGACCCACTGAGCTGCAAAGGGGGTCTAATATTTTTGCTTCCTCACAGAGGAAACTTTGTGATGGTAAAAGAAAAAGTTTTGCTAGAAACATATTAGAAACATGTTTTGAGATATTAGGAATCAAAATACACTATTCTTAGAAAATGTCTGTATGTACGTGTATGCATCTCTATGTGTGTATGGACGTGGACCAGCATTATTCTGTATGTACGAGGGTAGTTCAATAAGTCTTTAGAATAAAGTATAAAAACAATTTTTTTTGGGTAAATTTTTTTTTATTTTTCAACATAATCTCCTTGGAGCTCTATACACTTGGTCAATCGCTTTTTAAGTTTTTTTAATCCTTCAGAAAAGTGCGTTTTCGGAAGTTCCTCAAAATAAGCACTTACAGAGACAATGACGTCTTCGTTGTCCGTAAATCTCTGTCCACCGAGCCATTTTTTCAAGTTTGGAAATAAGAAAAAGTCACTGGGGGCTAAATCTGGTGAATACGGTGGGTGTTCGACCAATTCGAATTTTAGTTCTTCAATTTTAGCCATTGAAACGAAGCATGTGTGAACTCGGGCGTTGTCGTGATGAAAGAGAATTTTTTTTCTCGCCAAATGTGGTCGTTTTTTTTAATTTCTTCTTTCAGCTGCTCTAATAATGATGCATAATACTCACCAGTAATTGTTTTACCCTTTTCCAAGTAGTCAATAAGTATAATTCCACGTGCATCCCAAAAAACTGTAGCCATAACCTTACCAGCTGACTTTACGGTCTTTGCCTTCTTTGGAGCTGGTTCGCCTGTGGAAATCCACTGTTTGGATTGTTCCTTTGTCTCAGGAGTGTAGTGGTGTATCCATGTTTCATCCACAGTCACAAATCGACGAAAAAATTCCTCAGGATTCCGACTTATGCGTGCCAAAAGAGTCTCAGAGGCGACCACTCTATTGCGTTTATTCTCAGCTGAAAGCAAACGCGGCACCCATCTTGCCGATAGCTTTTTCATGCCTAATTTTTCATGTAGAATTGAAACAACTGCACCTATAGATATCCTTGTGGCCTCACCTAACTCACGCACTTTTAATCTTCTATCCTTCAACACCATATCGTGGATTTTATTGATGATTTCGGGAGTAGTTGCTTCTACGGGCCTTCCTGAACGTGGTTCGTCACTTATTGATGTACGACCACGCTTAAATTCATTTACCAGTTATAAACTGTTGCTAAGGCAGGGGCAGATGTGCCATGAACTGAGTCCAATTCATTTTTTATCTCATATGGAGTTAAACCCTTTAAATGAAAATGTTTAATTACCGCTCTGAAGTCGTTTTTTTCCATTTTTCTTAACAAGCAATTTTTTTTTTCAAATGGTTATAAAAACACGTAAACTCAGAAGATGTGGACTGTGACTGCACCATATATCTAGTCGGGAGTGGTGCTGACTGAAAACAGATGATTTGGAGCGATTCGCGCGCCATCTGTTGGTCATTCTAAAGACTTATTGAACTACCCTCGTATATGGCGAAACTTAATGTTTCAGGGCTCATTTTTTGTGTTATTCTTAAAGGGAGACGACACAATAGAATTTTTTTTCTTTTTCTAATCGTTTTTGTTCTTAGCGGTTTCTTGATTATTTAGTTTTAGTTTTTCGAGTTTTATAATACCTTAGAAATAATATGATCGATTGAGCAAAAAAGTATTTGAAAGAGCATACAATTACCTAACTTTTTCGACCTGAAAGTTTGGATAAGGTTATTCCCTCCTTTTGTTATACACGAAAACGTCATTCTTTGTCTAAACGGCTATATCTCGGAAACATATGACGGAATACTTTGAAAAAAATTTGAGATGATTAGTATATGAAGTAGAATATTCAGTAAAATTTTTGTGTCTTCACCTTTATCTTTTGTCAAGATAAGAATAATTTTGTAAAAGAAGTCAATTTTCTTTCCCCGACGATAACTGAAGTAAATCGGCAGCATTTGCTCTGAAACTTTACACGAAGGTACTCGTAGCTTTGTACTATCTCATGACCTGTATGTTTTATCAGAACATGAGATACTTTATTTTATAAGATATTGAGGTTATGTATTTTTTAAAATTTATTTTTGATTTCTTATCTCTCTAGAACGGCGCAGTCATCTTTCACTAATTAGGTCTCATTCTTTACGTTCTAAAATGAAGATTCAAAATTCAAAACAAATTTCAAGATTCATGGACTTGTTTTAATTTTAAAACGATTTTTCGATGTATCAGTTTTAGATTATCTGTTTTTATAATACATTAGAAATATTATGATACATCTATTGTAAATTAATTAAAAAGAGCATAATATTACCTATCTTTTTCAACCGGAAATTTTGGATAGATTTTTCTTTTTCCTAAATAATTTATAGAATAAAAAAAACGTGACTACGCGGCGGGATATGGTCTAGCAATAATTACTTTTATTTTAGTAGTAAATGCTACATTAATATCAGTCATGGCTATTTATCTATTAATATATATTAGCAAGTGCAGGATAATCTGCTAATTATACTAAGGGCTAGTGACAGAAACTTTAGATTGGTTAGTTGTTGTATGTCCATTTAAGGGCTAATTATTATAGGTTTTGTAACGAATTATAAGCGTATAATTAGAGTGCGCTCGCATGCAGCCACAATGCAAATTAAATTTTGTTTTTTAACAAAAACTAATGATTGTGAACGATTAGCTAGCATAAGCAAAGTGGTTTTTATGAAACTTTAAACAAAAATAATCCACCGGAAGCCAATCGGCGTGGAGGAAGGCTTGAAATAATATATTTAAATTGAAAAAAAAAGATATTTAAGCATAATAAGTTTACATATGCCACTCAACAAAATCATTGTTATTGTTATGTAAATCATGAATTGTGTTCGCAGTATTTTTCAAAACTGTATTATTTTTTTAATAATATGGAATGATTATTTCGCACTTAAAATAGAGCTTTATAAAAATATAATTTTAAAGTTGCAAAAATTTGAACAATTTTTCAACAATTAATTAGCGTATGTCATTTTGTTTATCATGAAATTGACAATAATATATAATGATTTGAGGATTGTCATACGAATCTAGCGTGTACATAAATATATATACAACAATAACAACATGGTAGACAAATTCTAATATTGTTGAATGATAAATTCGCGTATGCGATTTGTACTATAGTAATAGATAAGGTGCTAAAATAGTAGACTCTTTACTGGCATACTTAAATGAGGTGTACTGTGCTCAGAATTTATTGCTAAAATCTTAAAAATAATGCAAAAACCGACTTGCTACATAAGGTTCATTATGGACAATTAATTAGCGTATGCCATTTTGTTTTTCATAAAATTGATAATAATAAATAATGATTTGAGAATTGGCATACGAATGTAGCGTGTACATGACTATATACAACAATAACAACATTGCAAAAATAAATGTATTACTGTTCTATAGTATATTTGAGTATACCTTTTGTTATAATTATATATATATTTTCTCTGCATGATGTTGGACTTGAAACCGGCATACTCAGCACCTCTAATGTTACAGACACATCGAAAAGTATTGTTTGCAAAGCAAGAACGAAATAGATAAATTGATTAAATATATTCCTTTGTTACACAATAACTTAACTTGTTAAGTTATTGAAAATAATGTCTTGAGAGTAAACAAGTTACAGTTATTCTGTAAATTTTTTATATATTTTGAGTTCAGCCCTATGTAGGCCATATTATTTATTAATTTTTTCAAATTTATTATAATATTATTTAAATATAAATTTATGTAAATTAATAATTAAATAATATTATAATAAATTTGAAAAAATTAATAAATAATATGGCCCACATAGGGCTGAACTAAAAATATATAAAAAATTTACAGAATAACTGTAACTGGTTTACTCTCAAGACATTATTTTCAATAACTTAACAAGTTAAGTTATTGTGTAACAAAGGAATATATTTATGTAAATTAATAATTAAATAATATTATAATAAATTTGAAAAAATTAATAAATAATATGGCCCACATAGGGCTGAACTCGAAATATATAAAAAATTTACAGAATAACTGTAACTGGTTTACTCTCAAGACATTATTTTCAATAACTTAACAAGTTAAGTTATTGTGTAACAAAGGAATATATTTATGTAAATTAATAATTAAATAATATTATAATAAATTTGAAAAAATTAATAAATAATATGGCCCACATAGGGCTGAACTCGAAATATATAAAAAATTTACAGAATAACTGTAACTGGTTTACTCTCAAGACATTATTTTCAATAACTTAACAAGTTAAGTTATTGTGTAACAAAGGAATATATTTATGTAAATTAATAATTAAATAATATTATAATAAATTTTAAAAAATTAATTAATAATATGACCCACATAGGGCTGAACTCGAAATATATAAAAAATTTACAGAATAACTGTAACTTGTTTACTCTCAAGACATTATTTTCAATAACTTAACAAGTTAAGTTATTGTGTAACAAAGGAATATATTTAATCAATTTATCTATTTCGTTCTTGCTTTGCAAACAATACTTTTCGATGTGTCTGTAACATTAGAGGTGCTGAGTATGCCGGTTTCAAGTCCAACATCACGCAGAGAAAAAGTGTTGCTTTGGGAGTTTAATTATATCACGCCCTAGCACGTACAAAACAGAGACAAAAATACTCTATTTTGTTTTCGCTGCCTGCATCACTTCTCCGACGCCCTGAATCAATAGTAAAAATACGAAAAAACAAATTAAGATTATTAGGAATATGAAGAAGAATATTCAATAACTTTTTTGAGGCTTTATCTTTTTCTGTTGAAGAGAAATTTCTTTTTGTGAAAAAAAAATCGATTTTTTGTTACCTACGATAACTGGAGTAAACGGCAGCATTTGATTTTAAATTTTCCAAAAAGTTTGCTTTTTACTATCTCTTAGTTGAGTTTTTTTCCCAGATCATAACGACCTTTATATGCCTACTTATTTGAGGTAATGTATTTTTTTAAATTGTTTTCCATTGCTTATATTTCAAGAATGGCTCTGTCATTTTTCTCTACACAACTGAGATCGTTTTTTCGTTTCTTAATGAAGATTTGAAAAAGATATTTAAAGATTCTTCGACGCGTTTTTATAACAATATTTGGATTTTTGGATTTTTTAGTTTTAGTTCTTCGAGTTTATTGGTATGTTAGAATCATTAGGATCAATTTAGTGTAAATGCATTAAAATGAGTATAAAATTACCTATATTTTACAACCACAAATTTTGAATAGACTCTTTCCATTCTTTTGTTATACATGAAAAAATTTATATTTAGTTTAAACGATTATATCTCGAAAATCTATGATGGAAAATCGTTTAAATAATGTCAGATGATTAGGAATTCAGTGAATCTACGTACTAACATCGATTACATTTAATTTAAATATTTGAATAATTTTCATAAATTACGTACAGAGGAAATATTGCTGTAATAAGGATTATTACCTATCGTTCTGTATTTTTAGTAAAAAATGATAAAAATACGCTTTTTTTGAGCTATTAATTAGAAAGAGATACAGCAATTTAAAATTAATTTATTAGAACAAAGAATTTCATATTGGTACAATTAATTTAGTTTGAGGAAGCTACCCTGGTAGAAATCTTATCGTGTCGCCCACATTCGCTATAATGGCCTTTATAGGCAAACTAGATAATACTAGACTGTACAATACTCGATAAATCCACACAGATCTACATAGTTTTCTCAATAATAATATGTACGTATAAAATCTGTGAGGTTATATATTATTTATTGAACAGAACTTTTATTGTAAAAATTAATGTTAAAGAAAGTTTAACATGCAAGTTTTTAATTATAATAATAAGATCTACAGTTCTATTCATACTATTTACATATAAAAGTAGTCAGAAAGCATATGTAACCTAAAAAATGAAATTTTAGAAATAATTTTCCTTGCATATGAAAAACAGTGGTTACAAAATAACGTTATTGATTGATGTAGTTGTTTCTTGAAAAGTAATATATAAATAATAATATCATATGTACAGATATGTACTTTATGACATGCTTTATTTAAATACTAGAATTTTAATTTCAGAATTGCAAATAATTTTGTATTCGTATGTGAGTTTTTATAATACATAAACTGCTCGTCCGTGACAACATTTTCAAAGACAAACACATTAGTCGAACACATGTAGACGATAATTTTCTTTATAAGTAACAAATTACTATGTTTTAACTGGCCATAGATGTCAAATGAAAGTGTTTGATTATAAATTAATCACAGTAGGAAATACAAAAATAGAACATATATATAATAACTCAAATACATTATTTCTTTTTAAAAATAGAAAATTAATCAGTTGATAATAAATGTATGTGAAAATAGTTTTCCTTACATAAACCATACAGGTTTTGAAACCAAGCATGTATTTAGGATGGAACATAATCAAATATAAGGAAACCAATTTTACACAAAGAAAATAAATATTTGCACTAACACTTCATATAGTTATTTAGATATTCAGATTATTTTCTTATTTTGATTGTTTAATATATATGTGTAACATAATATTGTTATTGAGTTCTTAAATACAAAAACTCGATGCATCTAAAATTTGATAACCTTACATTTTAGAGGTTATTTACATTTACTTACATTGGTAATAGGTGAACAATAACATGTAAATACCTTTAAATCAAAATAATACATAATAAGTTCAATAGATTATGCGTCTGTTTCTTAAAACATAACCTTTAAGTGGTTGTTATTGTCATAATTTTGCTTATCTAGTTTTATCGGGGCAAATAATATGGGAAACTAGAAGGGACGACCGTTACACGCCTGTATAGTAGCTATCTAGTTTGCCTACATAGATCTACACAGCGCGAGATTATTCTACATAGATCTATAAAGTGGACGGGATAAATTTCTACCAGGGTAAGTACCAATGAATTGGCAGCGGCTTTTTATTAAGGGGGATAATTATAATAAGTGACAAATAGTGATGAAAGCTGATTATAACTGATAAAAACTGATTGTTACAGATAACAACAGATTATTACTGATACAAATTTATAAAAACGTATAATTTTTCCGAATTCTTACAGTTCTTATTACATATTATCAGTTTTTTTATAACTTTTTATCGCTTATCATTACTATTTATTAGTTTTTATCAATTATTATCAGCTTTATCTATTATTATATAAAATAAATTTTGCCAGGGAATAATTAATTGTTCATAATGTACCCTATGTAGCAAGGTGTGTTTTGGATTAATTTTAAGATTTTAGCTATAAATTATGAGCACACTACACCTCATTTAAGTATGCCAGTGAAGATACTACTATTTTAGCACCTTATCTATTACTAGTATAAATGGCATTCGCGAATCTATCATTCAACAATATTAGAATTGTTTACAATGTTGTTATTGTTGTATATTGTCTTGTATACGCTAGATTCGTATGCCAATTTTCAAATCATTCTTTATTATTATCAATTTCATGAAAAATAAAATGGCATATGCTAATGAATTGTTCAAAAATTCTCCATTTTCTTTAGCTGTATTTAAGCGTAAGGCAATAACTTAAGCAGCTTAAAAATGTATGCAATTTTTTTCATCACATATTAATACAATATCTTATACATAGTTCAATTGCATACACTAGCTAATGATTCAGATTTACTAGAAAAATCATACAGTTTTGAAAAATACTGCGAACACGTGTGCACGCCGTAATCGTATGCAAAGTAGTTATTCATGATTTTCATAAGAATAATAATGATTCTGTTGAATGGCATACGCAAACTTATTGTTCTTAAACATCTTTCTTTTTCAATTTAAATTCATTATTTCAGGTCGTCCTACACGCGGAAACCGTATTCCGATTGGCTTCCGCTGGATTACTTTTGCTCAAAGTTTCACAAAAACCTTTTTTGCTTACGCTAACTAATCGTTTATAATCATTAGCTTTCGTTAGAAAGCAAAATTTAATTTGCAACTTGGCTGCACGCGAGCACACTCTAATTATATGCTTATAATTCGTTAAAAACCTATAATAATTAGCCCTTAAATTGGCATACACTAACTAACCATTTTAAAGTTTTGGTCGTATAAATAAGAATAGTAAATCTAGTGTATAGTATAGTGTTGTTTTAGCAATAATTCCATTTCTCTATTTTTAAGTTTTAGTTTTCGTTTATTTAATGTTAAAAATATTATGATCAATTTAGTCTAATTTTTAGAACATCGTATTGATTTTTCACCACACAATTAAATAGAATAATTAGTTTCATATTGGAACAATTTATAGTTTGAGGAAGCGAAGTGCTAATGAATTGGGAGCGGTTTTTCATCATTTTTTTCAGAGAACTAACCAATTTTTAACAAAATCTTATCAATAATTTTCGAAAAAATTAATATATTACAAGCCAAGTTTTTAAGTCGTTAAGAATTTTTTTTTTCTAAATTTGGTTTGTACTATGAAATATAATGATAAAAGAAATTTTAACGGAAAAGTAAATCTTAAAAGTTATAGTACATGTTAAAAGCATTCGAATCACCGTAGGAAAAATAAATCTTTATTGATCGTGTCACCTAGAAAGGTGCACGCTGTAAAATTGTTTCAATAAGTATAGTATTGATAATCGTAATATATTGCGTCGCGTAGTAGCAAGATTTTCAGGTTTTACAACGGTCAAATTACAGATATTACCAATGGAGTCAAATCACTTATATGATTTTTCTTCTAACTTTGGCGAATCTTCGCTCTGGTCCGCCATTTTATAATGTACATGAATCATATGCATTTATTTATACAAACTTGAGTGTACTAGAATTTGTTTATTAATGTTTTACACCGGAGCGACGCGGCAAGCGGTTAACGCGCGAATCGTAGGTGTACAAAAATGACTATTAGATGTGTTTACTTTAGAGAAAATGTACTTTAATTATACCCATTTTAAAGAAGAATGTATCTAAAGGATTTTTTTGATAAAAAAAAGTTTTACATTCTTGTTATATTCTTAAATCAGTTATTCATGAGGGAACATGAAGTTCAAAAGATCCTATATAGATGAAATTGTCACATGCTGAGCCGTAGAATGATTAATGAAGGTACACTGGGTAACTAATACAAAGAAAGGTAACGTAGGCAAGGGGTGTCCACAAGGATACATCATATCTCCCACGATGTGGTGGCTTGTAGTGGATGAACACATTCGGATGTTACATGAAGCAGGTGTCTATGCACAGGCACATGCAGACGACATAGTGATAATAGTAAGAGGGGATGATGAGTAGACACTGACAGACTTAATGCAATAAACGCTGAGTCTTGTAGAAAACTGGTGCATGTCGATAAAACTGGGAGTAAACCCCAACAAGGTTAACGTCATGCTATATACAACCTGGTGCAAGGTGAAGCCAGTACAGGGACTTCAGCTAGGACGAGTTCCCCTAAGTATATGTGAGGGCTCGGTCCTCGAGTATGCCAGAGCGCTAGGATGACGCTCTAGCGGGTGCAGAGTGATCGGCCGGGGACAGGAGCAATGTGGAGATGACGGGAAAATGACCGGGTGAAACATCAGAAGTACTGTGCACTTATTATCTGTATTATTTACAATTATGTACAGAATATACAAAAGGCTGGTGTAAGGTGGCACTATCACTCCATCATCAAACCGAGGATAAGTTATGGAGCTTTGGTCTGGGGTCACAAAAGCCGAACAAAAGTTGCAATTAAGGTACGAGATAAAGTATAACGGCTGGCAATGGGAGGAATAGGGTAATTATGGCCATTATGGCCTACTGCAGGCTTAATAAACAGGGAAGCTGTAAGTACTTTGAGGATAAGGAGTTAATGGCAGGGATCCTGCCAAACATAACGGACTTAATAAAGATAGGCGTCGTCTTGTTCACTGATGGCTCAAAAAACGAGGATGGAGTAGAAGCGGGAGCGTGGGAAAAAGGCGGCACAAAAAGCTAAAAAAATTTAAAAAATCTTGTTATCAAAATACAGGTCTGGGAAAATAGCGTTTTTTAAAATTACCCAACCAAAATGGCCTGTCTGCTAATTATTGGTCAATTTTTTTGGCCAACACATAACGACAATATTGACCAACGGTTAGTCAATGGTTTATCAACTGTGTTAATATAAATCATTACAAATATTTTCATCTCTGTGCCTTATCTGTATCTTAATTGAACATTTGGAACATAAAATAACAATATCGATAACATAATAAAAATACAAATACGAAAAAAAAACGATTTTATTGTGAAAAGTACCTATAAAACTCATACGAGGTTAGATAAACATAACACCATTCACACATGGACGCTTAGACTCAGACGTTTTGCTTCATTTTATAGGGCGCATGCTCTGCGCACATGGACTACGCGCATCGGCAAATGGGTGTAATACACATCTATAAAACGGAGCAAAGCGTCTAACAGAAAAGTTGTCTAACGTCTTATCATCTTTGCTGCCTGCTTTTCTGACTTATTATTGTTGAATAACATAGATGTATACAACATTAATTTCAGTATGAGGCAGTCTAAAGAATATCGGCAGAGGAAGAAGGTTAGGAAAGTAGAAGAGAAAGTTCGTGAAGCTTGGAAATATGTTGATCATTCATCAAAGTTTAATAGTGAATTTCAAAGTGATTCAACAAGTGAAGTCAGTGAATTTTACTCAACTGAGTTTTCATGTCTCTGCACTCACAACCCTTAACAGTAAATATAAAAATGTTATGTTTAAATAACCCTATTCCAATATATTTTGAATTAAATAAATTTTTAATCATTATTTGACTTTAAAAATCACACAAAAATTTAATAACTTGATTATCAATACATTTAACAATTTACTGACATATTTATATTTATTAACTTAACCTTAAAATCTGAGAACAGTATATTAAACTACTTTTATAATGTAAAGTTCTTTTCTGTATTTGATTTTGTATCAATGAGTCAATGTTTTATGAACTATTTTAATTATAAAATGGTGACAAATTTACTTTTTTGTTATTTTTCAAATTAAATCTCAGTTGGCCAACGACAATGGTTATTCCATAACAAAATAAGTGGGAATTTTAACCAACCGATAGCTAAATCGTTGGACAAGTCATTGTGATTTTGTATACACTTGGTGAACGGCTGGGTACAGTTTCTACCAGGACAGCTATTAAACATCTAACTTCCAACGTTAATAACATTGTTTATAGTTAAGTATTTGAAACTTTATAAGTGGAAAATTTAATGCTTGAAATGTCGTCTACTTTAAAATGGTTTATTTACTTTTACTTAAAAATAATGTTGTAAAAGTAATTTTACAAAAAATAAATAAAAGATTTTTTGCTATGCCCAAATGCGAAATTATTTATGACTGTCTAACCATCTCAAATATATAACTATATGTCTTATTTCTTAAAAAACGTCTTGGTATATTTTTTTTACTTAATAATTGATATTTTTTTAATTATTAAAATTTTATTAAAAACCTATTTAAATAATATTAAATGGCACTATAAAAGAAAAAACCACTGCAAATTCATTGTCACTTAGCTTCCTCCAACCTTATTACATGTTCAAATAAAGAATTATTTTTTATATTTAATTCTGTGTTATAAAGTCAAAACGACAAGACCGTTTTTCTTAAATGTCGAGATACATAGATTTAAATTGTTAAATTGACATTTAAACCTATGCAAAAGTATAGCATAGACTATGCAAAAATATTTAAATTGCATAAAAACTTAACGAGTTTTTGCATATCAGTTAACATATTTTCAAGAGTCTGTCAACATATATATCGGGTAAAGAACGACTTCCGTAGCGAATTATTCCTCGCTTTACATTATGTATTGGCAACACTAAAAAATAGCATTTCTTCTTTGAGTGCACGTCGAGTTAACAGTTTCTTCCGCTGAGGCGTCGAAATATTCAATCATCAAAATTATCAACTTTAAAGTCATCTATTCTATATTACCTACCGCAAATAGTAAAAAGGAATCATTGAACAACAAAATCTTTAGCTCTATACCTACATACGAGAACATTGACAAAATGTATATGCATGGAGTAAATGAGTTATTAGGAATTAAAAATTTTATTATTTGAATTCAATATGATTTTCTTCAACTCAGGCATGAAAAAGGTCTTTTTCACGCCTAAAAGTAGCGTATAAAATCGCGCGGTTAGAGCGTTTTTGTAAAAAGTGTGAAAAAATATCCATTTAGCGGAGAAAAATAACTTTTTTCAACTCAGGCATGAAATAGGCCTTTTGTCATGCCTGAAAGTAGCACAGAAAATCATGCATTTCAAGCGTGTTTGTAAAAAGTGTAAAAAAATATTCATTTAACGGAGAAAAAAGTGAAGCGGGGAAAAATGACTTTTTTCCCGTATTTGTGGGATAAAATAACTTTTTCTCATCGCCGGGCAAAAAGTACCACATTCCTTCCCGGCGCTCAAAATGGGAATGTGGTATTTTCGGCCTGGCATTGAGAAAAATAGTATACGAACTATGGGAGGTAGAATGGCGACCCCATAGCACGTGTTTACCCTATAACGCGTGGCTCGGACTGCAGTGGGCATGCGGCCCGGAACCACGGTATAGAATAAGTATTAGGTAAATTATTACGAATATTATGATTAATTGCCAATCGGCATACGCCGCCAGGCACTCAAACATATACCTCCCAAAGGGTCATAATTTTTTTTATATTTGAGCGCCAGGCACTGTATTCCGATTTAGTTAAAATATTACAAACGGTGACGAGCAGTGCCCCTCGTCCTATTCTTTGAATTTATTATTTGCACGGCTAGCTAAGAATTGTTTCTATATGCGGAGAGTCGTGGGGTCTCGACGGTTATGACTTCCTTACCTTTCTTTCACCTTTACACGCGAAAACATAGGCGAAGCTTGTTACAAAAATAAAATAGTATGATCTCTATATTTAAATTTAAAATTAATGCAGTGCCTTTTATTTCACGGAGAACTTATGCGAGTGGGAGAGCACGCTGTAGGTTTTATACAAGAACATCTTATCGGGTCTCCCACGAGGCACCTCGTTGAAAGTAACAAAGTTTTTCCCGTGAGTTAACAAAATTGCAATTTTTAACCAAGGTACAATCTTACAAAAGTTCGCCAACGAAATTATCGCTACATCCACCTTACTTCTGAATCTTACTTTTTATTTCTAAACCGTACTAAATTTAATGTATCTAATGTTCCTACTTTAACTTTTCCCTAAAATTAGTCTTAATTTAAATTTATTTAATTGTGTAAAAAATGGTATCAATAAAATTGTATGAAGAAAAGAATAGTATACGCCCGGGGCAGTAAAGGCAACCCGGCGTTTAATTATTTGCCCATATTAGGCACAAAAACGTGGTGACTTAGCTTAGTGTCCTTCTCGTCGATGGCGTGGAGGCTGAAGCGAGTAGCGCAGTCACACGAGGTTCGGCGAGAAGTTATACAAAACAACTAAATCAAAGTTATAAAAAATTATAATTCGTATAAAAAAAAAAAAATTATACGACTGAACACAAGAAAAAAATCAAAGTCCAGAAGGGACTCGCGGCGCGGATGTTGGATGAGGTCCCGTAGCCAGGAAGGTGTTGGTCGCCCGGGAGGCCGGAGAAGAGTCTGGCCCGAGTCTGCGTTCGCTGCCGGCTCGAAGGCCGCGGCCTTGGGCCCGCCTTCCACGTCGCTACCTCTGATTGGTGACTTCTCGTCGTCGCCAGACTCTCTGATTTGAGAGCAACCCTCACGTCAGGTTGAAATCTCTGGTTCTCGCCTCTGGTCTTCTTCTCCCCGAAATCGCCTGATGCTGTAACAATCGTATTGCGTAAGACACTGGAAATTTCCATGCTCGCTGGGGGAGAAGTTAGGAGACATTGTATATAGAAATGTCTATAGTACATTGCCTGCCAATAGTCCGTGGGCTGTTACGTAATTGCCGTATGCCCTTGGAAAGAAAAATAAGCTTCTACACTATGGAGTATTTTGCCTTACCAGGCAGATGCTTAAAATTGAGAGAGACAGGGTAAGGCGAGAGTGGCTGTGTTCTTTGAAGATATACTTAACTTGTAGCTAATGCTGGAGGCCGGCGGTGACGCTCGTTGCGATGATATTATACGGCGAGCTGCGAGGTCTTATGGACGTTTCATGCGTGCCTGGGCTCGTTGCCTTTGAGAGGCAGCGGGACACAGCTCTTGATGGGCTGTTGATGATGACTGGCGCCAGATTTCCGCCGTAAAAAAAGATACTTTTTTTCCTAAAAAATTAATTCGAATCTACGCAGTATTTTTATTTACGCTACTATGATTCAGAACGCAAGGTGGAGAGACTCCTCTCGCGGTCATGGCAGGATTTCGTCTTGAAATCGGCCTTTGATATATTAGTCGCGCGTGAGTAACGCGGAGAAAATTAAAAATCTTCTCACCGCGTTACAACCCCATTTGCGCGTGCTAAGAACTCGTTAATTCTTTGCCTCCCTAGGTGCGTAATATACTATTTTCCCCGCTTCTCAAAAATTGCGAAAAAATGCAGGAAATAAGCTCAGGACCTATTTTTTCAGGTTTAACCTTTGTTCATGCGCGTAAATGTGAGGTTTGCTGCTAGTTAAAATGGAAATAAGAAAAAGTGCAAAAATTTAACTGTCCGATTAAAAGTGAAAATTAAAAATAGAACAATTTTCAACTGCGTTTTGCACGACTCGAAATAAGCGATCACCTTCCCAACTCTCATGCATAAAAAAGGCCCTATCATGTTTTTGTTGAAAAAAATACGGTGTGTAACACGGGAAGAAAAGCTATTTCAGACTTGGGTGAGGTATTTTCAACACTCGACTTCGACTCGTGCTGAATACCTCACCCTCGTTAGAGATAGCTTTTCTCCTCTAGTTGCATAATGTACTATTGTTTAGAACTTGCTTTTTGTAAATGTAACATTGTTCTAAGTTAATATTATAATACCTCTCTGTGTACGTGTTTTTACTTTGTTGCTTCTAGCATCAACGGTTAGTTTTGTTCTGATTCTTGGCGAGTACACGTGGTACGAATATCATAGCAATATATCCAACTGGTGAAAAATCGACCTCCGAACGTACTTCGAAACAGCGTAAACGTAAATTTCACGGTAATCGATTCACAACTCGATCAGACGATGAAGAGTTGGATACAAGCAGTAGTGCAAGAAAATTGTCAACGGTGAGGACTGAAGATATAATTGTGAATCCGCTTCATTGTTATAGAATTATTGAATTTTGTACAGTTTTCACAGAGAAATCAATTCAGGACCGTTGATAAATACCGTGTTCGTTATTAGGCTTCTTGGTGTTGGACGAGAAGGCATTATTATGTTTTTTGGTCTCATGGATCTGTGTGAAGGTTTGTCGAAATTAACGTACGATAAGATTGTGCAGCATATTTACTTAGCATCGGAATCGATGTTCAAAATTGGCAGTAAGAAAGTTGTCAAAGAGGAGCGAGAAAAGAATGTAGAAAATGGGAGAACCGAAACTCATTTGAAAGTGTCCGGCGATGGATCCTAGTAAAAACGTGGCTTTACTTCATTGTAGGGTGTAACAACTCTCATTTCGTACTACTGTGGCCAAGTAGTCGACCTCATCGTAAAATGTGCATACTGTCACTCTTGTACTCTAAAAAAGAAAACATTAGACGACAACGACTTTGAAGAATGGTACGAAGAATACAAAAAATCATGCTCCTCAAATCACGAAGGTTCAGCAGGGAAGATGGAGGTGGATTCTATCTTGGAAATGTTTTCGAGATCCGAAGAAAAATTTAGCATGAAAACTTACATCGACGATGGCTATTCTAAAACTTTTCAGGTATTCTGAAGATAAATCATTATGATTTTTTTTTTTATTAGAAGGTGCCGGGGTGTTGAATACCTCACGGATACTTAGTTTTCACCATTGTATCCCTATCCCCCTGGGTTGAAATTAAGGCGGCTCCAGGAAACCTACAGTTTTCCAGTAAGCAAGCAGTTTGCTCGTGTTTACCTCCTGGAAAGTCTCGGGATCTAAGATCCCGTTCCCAAGCCATCTCTGTCGATGTCCGGTAACATTGGGATATTTGCAGAGGAAGTGGCTGGGGGCCTGCTCTTCTTCGTTGCACCATCTACACAGGTTGCTTGTTCCCTGTGTTTTGTATACGTAGCACCGTAGGTCACAGTATCCAGTTAGTAGACCCAGTACGATCCGTGCCCTGCATTTATCCAAGCTGATGATTCCTTTTCCCCACTCGGTGATATGTTCCCCCAGTAGTTCTTTGGACCATCTATATCCTGTGGAGTTTTTCCATAGTCTGCATCTTTCTTTCACTAATTTTTTCCTAATCGCGTCACAGCCTCCCTGGTATGGTATTCCTACCTCCCTTTCTGGCTGTCTGCTTTTATTTGCTGCCTGCCTTGCAAGCTGATCTGCTCTTTTATTCCCTTTTATTCCCGAGTGTCCAGGAATCCAGGTGATGCAGATCTTGTTTATTCTGGACAGTTCGTTTAGGATGTTTTTCGTGTCCCCGACGAAGGCTGACGTGGTGCTAGGTCTACCAAGAGCTAGGATAGCTGATTGGCTGTCGGTGCAGATTTGGATGTCTCTGCTTTCGACCCTTTTTTGCACTAAGTTCCTCGCACAGATCCCTATGGCGGTTAGCTCTGCCTGTAGTACCGTGTTGTGTCTTCCCAGGCTGTGGGCTGCGTCCTCCCGTCGCTTGAGGCCACAGATTCCATTTCCCGTACCATTGTCCGTTTTAGATTCATCTGTGAACCAGATGTCTCCATGTCCAAAGTTTTGGTTGTTCCATTCCTCCCTATTCGGTATTTTCGATTTGTAACGTTGCCCGAATTGGAAGATTTTATTAATTCTATCCTGGGGCTTACCAAAGAATGACCACCATCCGTCGCACGTCAGTCTGTATGCTGACCTGGCGGCCACCTCCTTAATATTTAAGTCAAGGCCCTCCATGTCCATCAACATCCTGACGGCGGCTGTGGGGGTACTTCTTCGCAACCCGAAAATTCCCCTCAATATGACCGCCTGTACATGGTCCAGGCTTGCTTTTGTGGTTTTATTTTCGACTGTTTTCTAGCCCCCATCCTGTGCCAATAGCCGCTCTACACTGCATGAATATGTTTAGCACCTTTCCGCATTGCTGTTTAACATGCTGCTTCCAGGTTAGTTTCTTATCTAGATATATCCCTAGATATTTAAACCATTCTGCATACGGTATTTCTTTCCCGTAGAAGTTAACCTTTCCGTTGATTTTACATTTATATTTAGTGGTGAAGACTACAATCTCTGTTTTTTTCCGGATTTACCCCCAGAGATACCGTCTAGCACCACTCCCTAACCTTGCTCAGTGCTCTTTGAACAAGATCCGGTAAAACTTCGTCATACTTACCTCTGACAAGTATGGCAAAGTCTTCCGCATAGCTGACAGCGTAAATCCCTACCCTGTGAAGTATGCGTAGGAGATCGTCCGCTACGAATGTCCACAACAGCGGTGATATGACCCCCCCCCCCTTGCGGGCATCCCTCGTTAACCTCCCCCTTACTGTTTTTCCCTTCCATTCACAATAAATGTCCCTGCCGCTCAGCATTCCCGCTATCCAGTTTCTGATGGTTCGCGGTACACCATGCTTCGCCAGGGCTCTGTCAATGGTTCCCCTAGTGGTGCTGTTAAAAGCTCCTTCTATGTCCACAAAGGCACCAATTACCGTTTCCTTGGCGATTTTTGGCTTTTCAATATATCCTACAACAGAGTGTAAAGCCGTTTCCGTGGATTTGCCCACCGAATATGCATGTTGTTCCTGGTGTAGTGGAGAACTTCTCAAGATCGTTTCCCTTATGTACCTTCCACCAACCTCTCCATCGTTTTCAGCATGAAGAAGGTAAGGCTAATCCTTCACAGACGTGTAACTCTTCTTTCCAGGTTTCCAGTTTCCCGGAATATATCCGATGGCGATACTCCCTCTGAAAATCCCCGTGACCAGTCTCAGTACGGCATCGCACCCTTCCTGCAATAGTTTGGGGAAAATGCCGCCCGGTCCCGGCGTTTTATACGATTCGAAGGTGTTGATCGCCTATTTAACTTTTTTTGGTGTGACGATCTGTGCTGCCAGCGCGCAGTCAGAATTTCCTCGTGTCCTGGTTCTCCCAGGTATACGTATATGTCCCCGTTCTCATTTTTGGTGAAGTCCGGGAAGTTTGCTCTCATAAATAGTTCCATTGTTTCCTCTTCTGTTTCTGTGTAGTATCCTGACCTGTCTTTAAGGCTTTGTAAGCGGATACTATTATCCTTGGTTAGAAGTCTGGCTAGTTTAGACGTTTCTGTTAGACCTTCTGTATTTGAACAGAAATTATGCCATTTCTCTCTTTTGGCTTTATCTAGTTCCCTTTTGAAGTCATTTAGCGTGTCCTTGTACGCTTTCCATCCTTCTGGGTTCTTAGTTTTCTTTGCTCTATTAAAGGCCTTTCGGGCCTTCTTTCTCAGCGCCTCTAGGTTTTTGTTCCTCCAGGGGGCACCGTTTAGTTGTCCTTTCGGCTTTAACGGGCAGTTGTTCTCATATGCTCTGGTAATGGCTGTCTGAACCTGTTCTAGTGTCCATTTCAGTCCATATTCTGTTCCATATGTTCCTTTAAGGTGTATTAAACGTTCATTTAGTTCTTTCTTATAATTTTCCCAGGCTGTCTCCTTGGGATTTCTCTTGGGCTCACTCCATAGTTTCTGGATTTTCATCCAGAAGGAGGTGGTCCTATGATCTGACATAGATGGTTCATCTTCCACTCTCCATCCATGTATATGGTTTCTAATGTTCATGCTGGCTAGGGTGAGGTCTAGAACCTCTCTTCTGTTACTGGTAACAAAAGTCAGCTCATCGCCCTGATTCATTATGTCCATTTGTGTACTCGTAATATATTCCAGCAGAGTTTCGCCCCTCTCGTTGATATCGGTACTGCACCATACTTCATGATGAGCATTGGCGTCACAGCCGATAATCAGGTCGAGTTTTTTATCTCTGTAGTATTACTTTCTTCATATCCATTGTTGGTATTTCTTCGTCATGAGGAAGGTATGCTGAAGTGATCACGATTGTTCTCCCTTGGCCTTCCTCATCCTTGATGTCCACTCTGACGGTTGTGCAGTCCCTGGAGCTTAGTTTCTGTAACAAAAAAGCGTTAATACCCTTGATGCAAATACACGCACGTGCATTTTCATCATTAGTTCCTACAAACAGATCTCCGCTTGTATTTAGCCCTCTAACGCGTCCCTTCCATACCCAAGGTTCCTGTATTAATGTTATTAGGGCTGTGTTTGTATGCACCTTAGCCATGGTCCTGGCTAAAACTGCAGAGGCGCTTTTGCTATGGTGCAAATTAATCTGAGAGAAGCGTATCTTAGTGGCAGCCATATTATTTCGGTGCCACTTGATTCTCGCGGTTCAGTGTCTTGAAAGTCACCGAAGCGACACCCGACGTGAGTCTGTAATTCCGACTCTTCAGTGTAGTGGCCGATGGTTCGTCTAGGCCCAGAATCAGATAGCCTTCCGGCGTATGATTTAGGACCGCCCACCTGGACGTGTCCACTCCCCCATTCTGTCGCCGGACCAGCTTCAGGAAATCCGGTGCAGTTTTAACCCCCTCGGGAGCCGAGTCATTACCTTGGTGATTTTCAGCTCCTCCGAACTAACCACTCTGGCCTTCAGGTTCCAGTCTCCCAGGTCCAGTTTCTCTGTTTCTCCTTCTATCCAGGTCGCTGTTTCCTTGTCTTCGCAAACGAAGATAAGGGTGCCCTTCCTTGCAAAAGTTTCTTCAAATCGGGGTACAATGTCCCCCTCTTCCATCTTCAGGACTTGGTTCACCACCACCTCCTTGAATTTTCTTATTGCGTCAGCAGGCATCTTTTTTTCGAGATAATCCCCACAAATGAGGATTACCCTCGGCAGGTTTGATGCCGCCGCCGCGAAACTCCCACTATCCTTAGGGCGCTTAAGCAGTCTCAAAGCCTGCTCCGGCGCCTCCAGGCTAGAAGATGCCATCCTCTTGCTCCCCCCCCCCCCCCCCCCAAGGCCCCAGTAACAGGAGTTGAAGGTTGATTGAGTGCGTTGGCCCTCCTCTCTTCCCTCTTCCTCTGCCGCCTGTTTGCCCCGAAAACGGGCACGGGTTGGCCCTCCTCTATCGCCTGTTGCTTCAGGAGTTTCCTCCTTTGTGCCCCACTCAGATTTCGATTCAAGCTCATCTCGTCCTGGGGTATCTCCCCAGCGATCTCCGTTGCCGGAAGTTCCTGGGGGTCTTTCTCCGAGTTGTCGGCGATCGGTTCTTGACCCCGATCTGCCGCCGTCTCGTCTGTTGTTTTTTTATTTAATAAATTCTCCATATTAATCCCACGAGTAGTGCGGAAGTATTTGGTCCGCCCGACAGGAGCCGCACTGTCGGGTAAGGCTTTGTATATGACGGGATTTCAGCCTGGTGTTTCCAAGGAACCGTTTGCGACACAGCTCCCCCTGTGCTATGCATCCCTCAGCACGGTTCTCACACCTTAGATTGGGGGTACTTTACCTATTGTGGTCTACCGAACCGCAATGGAGAGTTGCTGCTTTGTCGCTAAAGTGAGTCGTTACCCTCGCCCTACCATCAAGGACGGGCAGGTAAATGTCCGGGGATCCAGCAATACTCGTTTTGGCTAGGCTCCTTCACCCTTCATTTTCACCCCATTCGTATACCTTTCGTGGAGAGCCCGTTTATAGGTAGCTCTCCTCATTCACTCTAAGTCCCCAGTCGGGCATACGGTTGTGCTACCGTCTACCCGGCTGGAAACTTAATTCCCGTTCAGACGGTCATTTACCCTTTAAGGCCTGACTCACTTAAGCTTAAGCCTCCTCACCCACATCACGGTCTCACAACTCCTAGAGGAGGAATACTTATGATTACCCTGTTACAAAAAATGAGTGCGTGGGACACGTACAATAATGTATGTGTGTGCGACTGCGAAATAAAAAGAAGCAAGAGAAGCTTGGAGGTAAGAAGCGCCTGATGGAAAGTCTCATTAAAAAGTTAACAATCTATTATAGCTATAATAGTAACATTGGATCATTATTGTTCTACAGATAAATCTCGTCGGTACGAGAATTATCCGGCTAGCGCCGACGGCTGGTCTGAATGGCGCACGGCTGAATTCATGAATCAACTGGAATCTTTGAAGCATCCTGCTCGATTGATTGACGAAAAAGTTGAGAAACACATTCGCCCAATCTACGAGGAACTTTCAAATGATGAACATTTAACGCGATGCTTAGGCGGTCACACGCAAAATCCCAACGAATCGTTCAACTCGATACTCTGGCGCATAAATCCAAAACATCTGCATTCTGGTCAAAAAGTTATTGAAATTGCCGCCTATATGGCTGCAGGTATGTTCAATGAAGGGTATTCTGCGGGTTTGAGTATCATGCAGTTGCCGAATTTGAGTATTGGCCAACAGTGCAAAATGTTTGCTGATAATGCTAACGTGCAACGGTTTCAGAGGGAAAACAGATTGCGATTCTAACCACTTACTTGATATAACCAAGATTAAAACTCGTTTACTAGTTAATACAAATAGGAATAAAACCTACCGAACCGAGTAATTTAATCTCGAAAAGTTAAATGACGCGATAACTAAAACTAGATATAGGGAGAAGTTTTCAAATAGACTAGGCGAACCGGATAATAATAGTTTAGATGCCTTTAAGGAAGGAATAACATCGACAGTACTTGGGAAAATATAAAAAGTTCTATAAGACAAGCTGCTAAGATGGTGTTGGATCAGCGGAAAACGAATAAACAAAAACCGTGGTTCGACGACGAATGTGAGGAGTGGAAAGAAAAACGGCAAAAAGCAAGAATGCTTTGCCTTAACAACGCGAAAATAATAAAGTCTGAGCCATACAAGAAAATAGTAATAGATATAATATTCGGGAAATGTATACAGGTATAAATTTGATAAGGAGAGGATCCCAACATAAAACTAATTTCATAAGAAACAAACATGCGAACTTAATAACAACAAACCGCTTCAGACTATAACGAAATCTATAATGCTGAAACGCACATTGAGCAGCCTAGCCTAGATTAGCTTTGTAAGGCAATTAATAAGTTAAAACATAATAGATCCCCAGGAGTAAACCATTTGCGAGCCGACTTGCTTAAACACTTCATAAAATAATTCATAATTTCATTTGTGTCATATGGAGGAAATAAAGAATCCCTAAAGAATGGAGAGACGTAATCATAGTTCCAATACACAAAAAAGGAGATACTGTAATAATTTTAGAGGCATTTCTCATATAATATATATATATATATATATATATATATATATATATATATATATATATATATATATATATATATATGCTACACGATTCTTTCTAATGTATTACTAGCTAGATTCACGCCACTCGCGGAGGAAATTCTCGGGTGTAGATTTCTACGATACAGGTCAACAAGCGACCAGATGTTCACAGTTAGGTAGTTCCTTGAAAAGATATGAGAATGCAGAGAAAAATTCAAGAAAGCGTATGGCTCAATGATAAGATCTAAAATGTTTCACGTCTTAGTATTGCTAGGGGTACCAAAAAAGTTAGTCAATTTAATTAGAATATGCCTAGATAACAGTCGGGGCATAGTTTGGTAAGGTAAAAGCTTATATCAACCATTTGAAATCCGCAACAGATTAAAACAGGGAGATGCACTATGAACTCTCCTATTCAACTTACAAGTTGAGTGTCACACCTCCGAGTCACGGATTTTGATCATATTTTTGGAGGAGTTTTCTGGTACTGAAAAATAAAACCTAGCATCCATAATTTTTCCAATGGGCCCTATTTCTCGAGATATAAGTCATTATACTCCAGCTTTAACTTAAGCTTTGTTATTTATAAAATTATTACTGAAAAGGTGAAAAATGGTCAAATATTTATAACAATTAAATTTTCTTGAATACTGATGTATTTTCGGTCACCATCTTCGATTGTTAATAACTTTTACTCAGATTAATATTTTTATACATAACAAAGCTTAAGGGGTCAGTCTACCATTTTCTTTTTCGAAAAATCGATTTTTCAAAAACCACAGATTCTTGTAGTAAATGTATGTAAAAATGCTATAGAAACTAAAATTTCGATAAGAAAGTTCGAGAACAGATCGAAAAATGCGAAACAATGGAATGATCTCGAGCGTGCTGGGCGCACACTTGGCACGTCAAGCGTACGGCTGCTGTGTATACCTGCTTCTCCGTCCCCTCTTTATAAATTTTGGGTAGCTACTCAAGGCTGTTAATATTTCGAAATAGTATAGTGTAAGATTCCACTGAGGAAGGTTGTACACAATTAGTATGTCTCTCTAGAAACCGTTATTTTGTTTTGGAAGTGTGCATCGAAAATCGTGTAAGATGGATAGAAAGAGTTCGAGTTTACGAAATACAAGAGCAGATCGTAAAAAAAGATCATTTCACGGCAATTGGCATACATACGGAGACAACACAAACCATACAAGCGCATCGGCTAAAAAACTTTCCAAAACAGACCCAGATTTTGGGGTAAATGTAGATCAAAGTGTGCGCTACAGCATTATAAACTTTGCATTATTTATGACTTTAGGAGGAATTGTAATTTGTAAATCTTGTAAAAATGACATAAGGTTTTCTCAACGTACAGAAAAGGGGTTAGGATTTCTACTAGCTGTGCAGTGTCAGTGTGGAAATGTTACGTATATTCCAGGCAGTCCTCAAATACATAATACGTATGAAATAAATCGAAGATTTGTTTTTGCGATGCGGATGCTTGGTCTGCAAGGCATAGTAAATTTTCTTGGCCTTATGGATATAGGCAAAGGTTTTTCTAAAAATGGTTATTATAAGATAGTAGAGCATATTTGGATCGGGGCAAGTGCAGTTACTCAAAAGGTCTTTAAAAAAGCAGCTCGCGAGGAGCAAGAAAAATATGAAGACGAAGTGAGAAATCACCTTAGAGTTTCTGGTGACGACTCTTGGGCGAAAAGAGGATTTTATTCCCTGATAGGTCTTACCTCTTTAATTGGAGAATTTTCCGGTAAAATAATAGATCTTATCGTGAAATCGAGTACATGTAAAACATGTGAGCAATCGGTGGGCAGAGAAAACTGTGAGGAATATGATGCTTGGAATGAGACACATGCAGATTCTTGTAGCGCAAATCATGAAGATAGCGCTGGAATAATGGATGTAAAAAGCATTATTGAAATGTTTAAAAGATCAGTGGAATGCTACAAAGTATACTACAAATATTATATTGGTGATGATGACACGCAAACCTTCAAATTGCTACGAGACGAAGAGCCATATAGTGATGTTTTGAAACTGAAAAAAAAGAATGTGTTTTACATTGTGTTAAAAGAAGAATGTACAAACGGGCTAAAGATATAAAAAAACAAATCACTCAATTTAAAAAGACGAAGAAAGCTTTAGAAAAAAAGAGGCTAAAGAAGCTACTGCGAAAAAAGAACTGTAGAATCGACGAAACATAAATCTGCATTGACAACTCCCAAGAAAATTGAAAAAACTGCATCACTTACAAACAACATAATGAAAGATTATTACAAATCTCTATAATCTCAGAGTATTACAAATTAGTTGTATTACGAAATAAAGATTGCATTGAAAATATGAGAAAGGAAATATGGGCAACCTTTTACCATACACTTTCCACCGACGGTAATCCTCAGCATTCAAACTGCCCAGAGGGGGTGGAGTCATGGTGCAGGTATCGTCAGACCGAAGCTAATAATACTTTGAACAATTTTAAGCATCCTCCAGCTTTTGACAAAGAAACGCAAGAGCCATTAAAGCCTGTTTATGAGGATTCATGTTCTGGTGATTTTCTCGCAAGATCCATCGGCGCTAATACGCAGAATAATAACGAAAGTTTATATTCATACGCTTGGCAACTAGCTCCGAAGCATATGTTTGCGGGCAGAACAATTGTTGAGATTGCTGCATATTGTGCTGCATACACGTTTAATGAAGGATTTCAACCTTTATTGTAAATAATTGAGACTATGGGCGTCTCAGTTGGCATCGAAGCTCAAAATCTCTCGCGGAAGCAAGACGAAGCGCGTATTTCGCGTATTTAATATATAGAGCAGGCATCGCTGATTAACGGTAAGAATCTTTTTTTTAAAATACGTAAGAAACATCATATTTTAGTAATATAAAAAAGTAAATTGTGTTTTTCTCAAAACAACGTTTTTCGACCTACTTGACATCCTAAAGAAAAAACTATTCAACTGATCAAGCTAAAATTTTAGGGCATATTCTGCATATGTATAGCTATGGTTCGAAATAGAATTATAATTATTGGTTAATATTTACTTAATATTTTTAAACAATTTACGTTAAAAAAAAGTTCGAAAATTTCATTAGTTCTCCATTTTGTTTTTAATCGGATATGGGTAATTGTAGTTCAAACGATAGCGACAAGTTTAAACAGTTTGGAGTAGGGGCAACTTCAGGCAGCTATAGCAGCAAGATTTTCCATAAAAAATACTTTATAGTTTTTTAAGATCTCTTTTTTAACAAGTAAATAGTTTGAAATGATAAAATAAATTCTTCTATGAAAAAAGTCGTCGAAATGGTAGACTGGCCCCTTAAATTAAAGCTCTTTTTTCCTAGTTTCGGTGTTTGTTTGGGTAATTTCTTTCATGTAAAAATATGCAGTGTTATGTTGAGAAGAAGAGGTGTTTCTTCTTATTAAAATCATACGCGTTTGGGGTATAGTGACTTATATCTCGAGAAATAGGGCCCATTGGAAAAAACTTCAGGTACTAGGCATCATTTTTAGATACCAGAAAACACCTCCCAAAGTTTCATCAAAATCTGTGACCCGGAGGTGTGACCCACTCCTTGTTAGCTTTAGAGCACATACGTGGCCAGGGCTGTACAGGAAAACAAGTAGGAAATAGTACTAAATGGCTTCCAAACTCAATTGTTAGCATACTTAGATGATATAGACATTATAGAAAAGCACAGAAGAACTATAGTACAACAATGTAGAAGTACTAATAAAAACAGTTATAGAAGTAGGTCTAGAAATAAGTGAAAAGAAAACCCAGTACATGGTCACTAGCAGAGCAGAATCTGAGAATGATGATACCGATTTGAAAGTCCCGGGAAATACTTTTTAAAAAGTTGACGAGTTTAAATACCTAGTAGTCGGGGCGTCAGGGATAATAAAAAGTGAGTTAACCCGAAAACAACCAACATAGGTCACCAATGAGTCTAATGATAGCTTTTGACCTGTAGAATACCCCCTTATAGCAGTTACGATGGAACTTATGCGGAAGGGCGGTTATTTGTAAAAAAGTGACCAAATTAAAAGTAATTTTTTTATATAATTAGTAGGTTTCGAAAGTCAAAAATCCGATTTTTAAGTTAAAAAACTCAAAAAAGTTTGCGTATTAAAAAAATGCGTTAATGTTAAGTTAAGGTAGCTTCTGCATAATATATACCATACTAAATAATTATTTAATATAATATTTTTTTTAGCACTTCAGTGAAATATTTTAATATAGTAAAATATATAATATGGAAGATGGGCTTATCACATGACGAAATAAATTTTTTCAACAAAATTTATTGAATTTATAGAGTATTGTTAGCTAATGAAAAAGAACGATTTTTCTACTTTAAGCACACAGCGATTTTGTGTTATAGGGCAACAAAATGAAATCGAGGTGGAGCATCTCTGAGCTCAGTTGATCTGTAAGTTTTTGGGGTCACTGATTACGATCGCGCTGTCCATATGACCCCATCACATCTAGATCAAGGTTAAATCAAGGTCAAATACCTTAATACGAATGATATCATTTGTTTGACCGCGGATTTTGAAAGAATAAGAAATTTCACGTCCAGATACACTTTGACGTTATAATTAAAGTGACCTCTGGAGGTCATTTAGAGGTCATCTGGAGGTTAAATCCTTCTTTTGTATCTCTCGACTGATATTTCGGCTAGGAATAGGTCTCGGACCAGTTGACCTTTATGTTTTTGGAGTCACTGATTACGATTCCGGTGTCCATATGACCCCAGCACGTCTGGGTCAAGGTCAAATGAAGGCCAAACACCTTAATTTGAATGATATAATTTTTTTGACCCCGGATTTTGAAAGAACAGGAAATTTTACGTCCAGATACGCTTTGACCTCTTAGTCAAAGTGACCTATGAAGGTCATTTAGAGGTCATCTGGAGGTCAAATCCTTTTTTTATATCTCTCGGCTGATATTTCGGCTAGGAATTGAGATCTCGGATCTCGGACTAGTTGACTTGGATGTTTTTGAGGTTGCTGATCACGACATGCTGTCCACATAACCCAAGCACATCTGGATCAAGGTCAAATGAAGGTCAAACTTCGTTATTCGGATGATATCATTTTTTTGACCCCACGGATTCTGTTTGTGTGTGACTATTCGTTGTCGTGAGTGCTGTATGTGTCTCTGCGTGGACGCGTATGTATCTGTTCGTTTATGTAGGTACTGTGTGTGTCTATACGTGGATCTGTATATCTGAACAATTATTTGTACCTCTTTGGGATTTGATTATGTTTCAATTTTTTTATGGGGTAAGTCCCCCTGAAATTATCCAAAGATAAAAATGAGACCCTCTAAATTAAAATCGGATGAAGAATAAAAAATCGCCGATTGATTAAAGCACAAAAATCCTTCTTTTTTATTAGTTAATAATATCTACTCTTGCAGTATAGCAAATATTGTTAAAAAAAGCGGTGCCCATGACGTCAGCTGCTACGATTTCCCAAGGTCCTTCTATTTTTCTTTGGCTCATAAGTCCCATTGGTGCCTGTTGTGGGACTATATACATCTGGCAGTCAGGGCACTCTTTTATATAACGAATAACATCCCTTTTTATTCTCGGCCAGAAATACGATTGGATCAGTCGATGATAAGTTTTATCGACTCCCAAATGACCTGATTGGGGGGTGTTATGACATTCGAACATAGCTCTCTCTCTCTATCGAGTTCGGGAACTACGAGTTTCCAACTGTCTAAGTCGGCTACGATTGGGTCGATAAGGGGGTTGGGACGATGCTTGTATAAGCAATTGTTTACAATTTTCTAATCTGCATATTTTTCTGGATTATTATTTACCATTTTTATGCGATTGATATACCAGTTATCCGCGTCTAGCAATCCCGTTGCTGCTAAGCAGCAAACCTCATGAAACGAACGAGATAGCGCATCAGGTACTTTATGGAGTGCTCCCTTACGGTGTATGATTTGCATATTGTAACCTTGAAGAGCTGTGGCCCATCTGGCTAACCTGCAAGCTGGGTCTTTTAAATTTTGCAGATAGGTGAGGCTACTGTGGTCGGTAATGACAGTAAATTTTTCGCCTAGGAGATATCCTCGAAATTTGTTTACAGTCCATATTACAGCCAGACATTTTTGTTCTTTTACTGTGTAGTTACGTTCCGCTTTTACTAAGGTCCTACTGGCGTAGGCGATGGGGTGCTCTTCTCCCTGGATTATTTGGGTGAGCACTGCCCCTAATGCGTAGCTGCTGCTATCTGTTTGTAGGCAGAACGGTAGGTTGGGGTCTGGTCGGGCTAAGACTGGGGCTTCGGTCAGAAGTATCAACAGTTTTTCGAAGGCTTGTTGTTGATCTTCCCCCCAGGTCCAAGGGATATTTTTCTTCAACAGTTCGGTAAGGGGGATTTTTATTTCAGCAAGGTTTTTAATAAATCGAGCATACCATGCTACCATACCGAGGAATCGGCGAAGTTGCTTTAGGTTTCGAGGTGGGGCATAGTTTCGAATAGGGGCAATCTTGTCTGGGTCTGTTTGGAGACCTTCCCTGTTGACGACCTAACCCAGGTATTTAACTTCCAAACAGCAGAACTCAGACTTTTCTCGGTTGATTTCTAAATTGACATCTCGCAGTTTTTTCAACACTATTTTCAGCCAATATAGATGCTCTTCGAACGTATTTATGGCTATGATTATATCATCCATGTATACGAAAACATCGGGTTGCCATTCTGGACCAAAAAGGTCGTCCATGGCGGTTTGAAAACTTGCGGGAGCGTTCGAGACGCCATACGGAAGTCTTGTGAACTGGAATAGCCCTTTGCCAGGTAATACAAATGCTGTGTACTCTTTACTATTTGTTGCAAGAGGCATCTGGTGATACGCGTGACTTAAGTCTATTTTCGAGAGGAATTTGGTATTTCTTAGATTGTCTAGTAATATGTCCATGTGGGGTAAGGGGTAAGCGTTTTTTTTTTGTAACGCGATTTAGTGCTCGGTAGTCGATACAAAACCTTATTTTACCGTCCGAATTCGGTACAATTACGGGACAACTACTCCAAGCGCTTTCTGAGGGTTCTATAATTCCCTCTGCTAGGAGATGATCAACCTCAGCGTGGGCAGCGGCTAAAAGTTTTGGAGAGATTCTACGAATACGTTGTTTTATCGGACTACAACCTGCTACAATTATTTCATGAGATTTTATCTTAGCTACTCCAGGGGTTGCGTCCGGTGGTGGAATAGTGAGATCGAATATAAGTTTATCTAGTTTTTGTTGTTGTTTTCCCGATAAGTCTCAGGTCCCTCCGATTGCTGCCGTTGCCATGATTGTTCCCGGATCCTGATTTTTCGGATGAAATTTTCTCACTATTCCTTTGTCCGTGTACCAAGTTCGGTGTTCGTCGTCTATTGTCATCTTCAGCAGTGACAATAGGTCTATGTCCAGTATGATGTCGTAGGTCATTGTTTTTGATACTCTGATGTCTGCGGGTGTATCTTTATCTTCGAGGTGGAATGTAAATTTCGTAATACCTTCGATTTTTTCTAATTCGCCGTTTGGCATCATCGTCTATCCGGTCTGGGGTATTATTTCAGTCCCTATCTGTCGCACCACTTCTATCCCTATGAAGGAGGCAACTGCTCCATCATCTACGAGTGCAGGGAAGAATTTTCCTGCTATATCGATATTGAGGTACAGATGATTATCATAGCTTCCGACTGGACCAATAGGCATCTGTATGTTCTCTCCAGAATCTGAGTTGACTAGGCCTGAAGCTTTCGATGTTGTTTTTGGTGTGGGTATTTGGGCCTGCCCGAGTTTAGAGGTTAACCTGGCCCTTACTGTTTGCCTCTTTGACCGTTTCCCGCATTTGGTCTACATCTTGGGCACGTACGTATCGTTACGTCACGAATACCACATTTATAGCACATGTTCCCTGTCTTTTTGGGACAGTCTGCTGCCCAATGGCCTGTGTCTTTGCAAACCCAACATAGGTATACTTTTCCAGTTTTTAACGGTCCAGAGTTTTTGATTTTGAATTGTTATACAAACGCGGTTCGCGTGCTAGACCCGACAGATGATAGTTTCATTATCCGGATATTTTAGCTTTGGACCTTCAGAACTCAGGCGAATTATGGCACCCGATTTCGACATCCGTTCCCTAAGTCCCCTTCTCGATTCTCCACGATTCTCATCCTGCGAATCGTGGGAAGAAAAAGGGAATATTTTTCGGCCGCGCTCGATCGTCTAGGTGAATTAGGGCAAAAGACTCTCATACGTCTGACCGGGATTAGTAAATACGCTCGACGTACGCATCGGCGTAATGCGATGCGTACGGAGTGTTGTTAGTAGATATTTCTTTGTTTATTGGCACTCTAATCGCTCTCCAAAGGAAAGCGATGAGGCCATGTGATTGCGTTAAGCAATTTTTTTTATTTTGGAAAGGAAAACAAAATCACATAATTTCTATTTTTTTCCCTTTTTATACTAAATTTAATTTCATTTAAGTTTTAATAGCTTATTTTGTGCTGTACATATCAGAGTATCAGGTGTACCGACCATGAGAGAGATAGCTGAATCTTGTTTTCCCCTTTTTTAGCTCACCGTGAAGCGGGAGCTTGGCTTGCCCAACTCGCGGTAGACAGAGCGGATTGTCCTGTCAGCCTTACAAGGAGCAGAGTCCCCCGAGCCTCAGTGCGCCCGACCTTTTATAGGCCGAGCGGTGCTATCTATCTCCCTCATGCTCTGCACTCAGTACATGCGCGTGCGCACACCGCCGCAGCGTTCGATCGCCGTTCGATCCACGCGCCACTGATCGCCTGCCTGCGCTCCGCGCTGATGATACTATGCCGCGCGTCGGTACATTACCATCGGTTGCGCGCTGATGTCCGCTTACCGATTGACTTTATTTATGGATCAATTGATAAGCGAAACGCGTCTATTAAAAATTTTAAATAGACGTACGTCTTGGGCGTTACATTGCCCCCCAAATAAAATTGTTTTATTTTTAAAGTGAAAATAAAAATTTTATTTTTATTGAGCCCAAGAACAAAATCGTAACCCAGGTATACTCAATAAAATACATATAATAAAATAGGTTAGCACAATTTATTGTATTTTATTATCATCATCTCACGAGCACATAACCCATACAAACATAAAAAATCTCTTCTTTTTCATCAAACAAAAATAAATAATCTTTTTCCCATACATAGAAAAATCACCGTAAACTCAACAATCTTTTCTTTTCCATAATACAAAATAGTCTTTCCTTAAGTCTAAATTTCACATTCATTACCCATACAAAATACAAAATAATCGCTTTTCTTTTTATAAAACTAAAATAAATAATCTTTTTCCCTTTTTACATAAACCTTATCATTCATACTATTATTCTCCCAACGCATTTATCCATTCCTCTACATCACTCATTTCGCACTCACACACGTCTTCACTGTTTGCACACACACCTTCGTCCTCAAACTGCATCAGCAGCGTGTCCAGCTCCGTCGCCACCGTTGTTGACTCCGTCTGGGTCACTTGGACCGCCTCGTTGCTGATGACCGTGGAATCGGGCTGTAGGGAGACCTCGCTGCTGGCTTCGTCGTCGTCGAGCACCGACAGGTCGGGCCTGTTGGCGGCCGGCGTCGTTGGCACAGGGGTGGAGGGAGCGTCCTTGATGCTCTCCCCCTTGGTGAATGGCGGCGGAGAGTATGGCTCATCATCCCCAAACAACACCCTTTGCCTTGCCTCTCTCCTCTTCTGCCGCGCAGCCAGCATCTCTCGAATGTCCTGTTGTTCTCGGGCGATCTCCTGCTCGAGTATCTGTATTTGAGCGCCGATCGCCGGTGGTATCGGCACCAACTCCTCCTTATGCGGTACTGCAACGACCGCGGCCACGGGCTGGATCGCTTGGCGTGGGCGTCTGTTGCGACGTCGACGTCTTAGTCGGTGCCGGACGGGCGGTAAGACGGCTTCCGTCACTACCGATCGCTGCGACTCCGTCTGGGTGCGGGCTTCCCTGGTGTAAGCAGATGTTTGTACCCATTTTCCCCCAGCGTAGACGCCGAACAAGAAGTTGCCCCAGCGATCCCGTTGGCCTTGCAGGATACCCGCACAGACGGAGCAGAAAAAGCGCACGGTGTCTCGTAACAGTGCGTCGACGATGACTGAAGGTGTCAATCGCGACCCTTCGCTCGTCGCGAGCCCCCTACTAGCGATTAGGTCGCCGATTCAAGTTCGTCGCTCGGCCGATGTTTACATGCGCTGCCGCTGTAGTCCGTGATTAGGGGAACACCCCTAATTCGCGGAACCATACCGATACAAACACACTTTTGTACAAAATTTGGATTTTAACGTTTCCTAATCTATCTATAGTATTTAAATACCTATTCCTTCACCTACTTAAATAAACAATTTACTTACTTAATAGGTATATCAGTTATCGGAATAATACAAAATCACACTAGTGATATAAGAACAATAATTTTAGTGGCATATTAACATATCAAATAGCTTCTAATCACTACATACTTTCTTTTATCTTGTTTAAACAAAGATTTTCTAAAGCATTAAGTTAATTTTACTGGAAACAGTATTTAGAACACAAATTTTTATAACTAAAACGCGTTTTATATAGAAAATCTAGAACAATGCAGTTAAATGTGTCTTAATTAATTGTTCTTCTAGCTCATATATTTTAAATTCATAAATTGTTTATTTATTACATAATCGCCTTGTTACTTATATTACATCAAAATATAATCGCTGCTCAGTACAATAAATTGTGCTTTTTCTAACCCTTTTATTCATTCCAGAACATTTGCTCGATATTATTTATGTATTTATGTGTTGTCTGGACTATTACACAAAATTATTTACTACATATTACTATACTATTCACTTAAATTGTAACTATATATTATGGATATTATGACTCCTTGTCGTAAAACGGTTTCAAATTAAACAGGTGAAATTTACCCCTTTCTTTTACCAAATCTTCATCCGCAAGCGAGTACGTGTCTATACCGACCTTTTCCTTCACTACGTACGGACCCTCCCATACATTGAAAAATTTCGCAATTTTCCGATTTTCCGCGTCAGACACGTTTTGGGCTAATAGCAATATTTTATCCCCCACTTTAAAATCAAAGTGTTTTTTATTTGCATTCTTCTTATCGGCTCTATTTTTTAATTCTCTATGTGCATATTCACGCGCCAAAGAAATTTGTCGTTCCCGAGGAATGTCGCTCTCCACTCGCGGAACGTTAATGTATTTTTCCCAAATGCGCGTGGGCCTTACGTTTAAGTGTAATTGAACGGGAGTTACGTTCGTCGTTTCGTGATGCGTTTCATTGATTATGTCCTGAATTATTTTTACATAACGAGCCCACCCAGTATGCTTGTCTCTAACAAAAGTACGAAAGAATCTGCCTAATTCTCTATGCACTCGTTCAATCATATTGCTTTGCGGGAGTCGGATGGAGGGAAATACCGGACGTATATTTTCTTCCTTCAGAGCCTCAATCCACTTGTCATTTTTAAACTGTGTGCCGTGATCCAAAATTATGGATTCTGGTTTTCCATAGTTAATTATATAATCTTTCATGATCTTTCGGATCACGGACACTGTGTTTACCCTTTTCAAAGGGTAAAAAACAACATATTTGCTAAATGCGTCAATTGTCGTTAATAAATATTTTACTCCCCCCGTTGAAATCGGTAAAGGACCGTAAAAATCAATTGATAGTAGTTCATTTGGTTTATTTGTCAGAATCGGTTGTGATATCTCTTGATATTTAACCGTGAGATATTTAGTTTTTTGACACGTTTCGCATGAACGCAGAATTTTGTGTATGCTTCTCCTCAAATTTCGCGAGAAAACATGCTCGTGAATCATTTTATATACGAGGGTAGTTCAATAAGTCTTTAGAATGACCAACAGATGGCGCGCGAATCGCTCCAAATCATCTGTTTTCAGTCAGCACCACTCCCCACTAGATATATGGTGCAGTCAAAGTCCACATCTTCTGAGTTTACGTGTTTTTATAACCAATTGAAAAAAAAAATTGCTTGTTAAGAAAAATGGAAAAAAACGAGTTCAGAGCGGTAATTAAACATTTTCATTTAAAGGGTTTAACTCCATATGAGATAAAAAATGAATTGGACTCAGTTCATGGCACATCTGCCCCTGCCTTAGCAACGGTTTATAACTGGGTAAATGAATTTAAGCGTGGTCGTACATCAATAAGTGACGAACCACGTTCAGGAAGGCCCGTAGAAGCAACTACTCCCGAAATCATCAATAAAATCCACGATATGGTGTTGAAGGATAGAAGATTAAAAGTGCGTGAGTTAGCTGAGGCCACAAGGATATCTATAGGTGCAGTTGTTTCAATTCTACATGAAAAATTAGGCATGAAAAAGCTATCGGCAAGATGGGTGCCGCGTTTGCTCTCAGCTGAGAATAAACGCAATAGAGTGGTCGCCTCTGAGGCTCTTTTGGCGCGCATAAGTCGGAATCCTGAGGAATTTTTTCGTCGATTTGTGACTGTGGATGAAACATGGATACACCACTACACTCCTGAGACAAAGGAACAATCCAAACAGTGGATTTCCACAGGCGAACCAGCTCCAAAGAAGGCAAAGACCGTAAAGTCAGCTGGTAAGGTTATGGCTACAGTTTTTTGGGATGCACGTGGAATTATACTTATTGACTACTTGGAAAAGGGTAAAACAATTACTGGTGAGTATTATGCATCATTATTAGAGCAGCTGAAAGAAGAAATTAAAAAAAAACGACCACATTTGGCGAAAAAAAAAATTCTCTTTCATCACGACAACGCCCGAGTTCACACATGCTTCGTTTCAATGGCTAAAATTGAAGAACTAAAATTCGAATTGGTCAAACACCCTCCGTATTCACCAGATTTAGCCCCCAGTGACTTTTTCTTATTTCCAAACTGGAAAAAATGGCTCGGTGGACAGAGATTTACGGACAACGAAGACGTCATTGCCTCTGTAAGTGCTTATTTTGAAGATCTTCCGAAAACGCACTTTTCTGAAGGATTAAAAAAACTTAAAAAGCGATTGACCAAGTGTATAGAGCTCCAAGGAGATTATGTTGAAAAATAAAAAAAAATTTACCCAAAAAAAATTGTTTTTATACTTTATTCTAAAGACTTATTGAACTACCCTCGTACCTTACGCGCGCCGATATGGCCATAAGCTTCGTGAACTTCGATAACAAATTCCTTCAGGATTTCTTCTGGCAAAAATATTTTTAATTGATTTTGCATTACTTTGCATAACAATTGTTCGTTTAATCGATATTGTTCCTTAGTGCGATTATCATTCGATTTTAATTTATTTAAGATCGCGGACGCAAAGTTATCGGTTTTTTGCGAATTTTCAAGGCTTTTACAAATATTTACTAGTTCGCGACTCGGTTTTTTCGTCATAATCGCGGCAATTACGATTTCCGACTTGCTTCATAATTCTTGCGGCGCGATATCGCTTATACGACTCAAATAATCCGCCACTACGCTATTTTTTCCTGAAATGTACTCCGGATGTATTCGAAAATCCTGGATCACGAGATTCCACCTCTGCAGCCTTGCATTTCCATATTTGCACGTCTGCAGAAAGGTGAGTGCCTCGTGATCCGTACGGACAATAATTTTCATCGCCCCCTGCAAGTATATATCTAACCGCTGCAACGACCATACTAACGCGAGCATTTCTTTCTCCGTAGTAAAGTATGAATACTCACTACCCTTCAATGTTCTACTTACAAAACAAACCACCTCCTCCTCTCCGTCATCGTTAAACTGCGAAAGCGCGGCGGCGATAGCAAAATCACTAGAAACGGAAGTAAGCACGTAAAGGCGTTTCGGATCCGCGAACTTTAGTATGATATTTTCATTAAACAGACCTTTTATTTGGTCAAAAGCTTTCTGCTGTTCGGCAGTCCAATGGAAAATTACCCCTTTCTTAAGCAACTCGATAAGCGGTTTAGTGTGGCTTGAGTAGCTTCTTACGAATTTCGTATAAAAATTGACAAAACCGAGAAAACTTTGTAATTCTCGAACATTTCTAGGCCTTTTAAATTTTTTTATAGTTTTAATTTTACTTGGATCGGGTCTTATTCCCCGGGAAGAAATAAAATGACCTAAAAATTCAATTTCTTCGCAGAAAAACTGCGATTTTTTAAAATTCAATCGTAAATTATGTCTTAATAGTCTCTTACACAAATGTTCTAGATGGCTCAGATGTTCATTAAAATTTCTTGTTTTTATAATTAAATCGTCCACGAACAATATCATGAAATCATCGAAATCATGTGTGGCCTCATCTAATCCTTTTATCAGTGCAGACCCACTAGTTTTTATGCCAAACGCTGCGACATTATACTCGTATACGTGGTTATCGCATTTAAACTGTGAATTTTTTGCTTTTTTCCACGAGCCGTATTTGCCAATAGCTGCAACGAAAATCAGTGCTACTCGTAATCGGTTTATTAGCACACCTCTGTAAAACTTCTTTGATACCGGGCGGCGACTCGTAATCGTCGACTAATCTCTCATTCAATTTTCGAGCGTCTAAGCATAGCCTAATCGAGCCGTCTTTCTTTTTCACGACCGCGATTGGGTTTATATATGGGCTATTTGAACGTCTGATTATTCCAAGTTCAAGCATATTTTCAATTTCCCTTTTGACCTGATCACGGTAACAAATTGGAATAGGATAAGGCTTAGTGAAAAAAGGCGTTTCGTCCTTTAAGATTAACTCGTGCTCATAGGTTGTTAAAAGACCCGGTTTTTTTTCAAATACCTCTTTATATTTAACTATGAGTGATTTTAACTTTTGTTTTTGCTCATCATTGAGATTTTTGCAAGATTCTATTTTTTCGTCGATCTCCTTTGTGGAGATATCGTACGAATATTCAAGATAGTCATCATTTTCGATGTAATTATCATTGAAAAAATAGTCTGAGTTGTCCTCGTTTTCGGGACACTCATAAATTTCCTCAATACACAGAGACGAGTACTCATTTGAGGGTATACGTACATCCGTGTATTGGGCAATACCATCTTTGTGGTTAATTTGAAAAAGTATTTGTTCGTTCACGGTGTCAATTAACATTCTAAGTGCTTTATGCGAGTCATAGCCCAAAATGCATGGTTTTACCAATTTTGGAACTACTATGAAAATTAAATTGGTTTTCAAACCTCCTATTTCAATTTTAAGTAACACCTGGAATTTCAGACGTGTCGACTTGCCCCGCGTTGCGCCTTTGATAATTTTACCGCTTATAGGCAAGGTCGGATGGTTTTTTAAAGTATTTAAATTCGCGTAATAAAACTCTTCCGAGATAGCCGTTACTTCACTCCCGGTATCAATCAAAGCTTTTACTTCTATATCCTCAACGCGAATAATCACTTCCGGGCAACATGTTATTTCTAAATTCGCGCCCTCCGGTTCGATATCGTATAATAGTTCGTCGCGGGGATCCTTGAGAATGGAAAGAATTATCGCCGATTTAGTTGCATTTTGGGCACCTATATTGACAGGTGCATCCATTTTGCAAAATGCAACTATGCCTCGTTTCCCGACGCCGCTTTCGACTTTGCGTCGCCGTGAGAATCACCTATATCGATATCCAAAACGTTAATGTCGAGGTCGCTTTTATTTCTATTTATGTTACCGAAATTATGGTTTTTATTGTTAAATGTGTTCCTTTTGCGACCGGCGTTATCGCCTTTTTTAAACCCGAACCCGTTTGATTTTTTCTCGTTCGCGGTATTTATGGCGTTGCTTTGCCACGGTTTTTTATTCGTCGTGTTATCCGCTGCATTTTGCCGGAAATTGGACACATTACTGGCCTGTTGATTAACATTTTGAGGGTTAGTTTTATTAACAAATGAACGCCCTTTATTTTGACATTGATCATCGTTGTCGTAATCGGCTAAAATTTTAAGTAAATTACCCTTATCTTTTATTTGTTGGCCAGTAATTGTATGCCGAATCTCTCGCTCAAAATGCTCACTAATTTTGATTATTAATTCCAACTCCGAAAAATTTAACTCTAGTTCTTTTGCTAGGCCGAAAATGTAAATTGCGTAATTAACCCTGTTCATCGGGCCAGCCGCGCTGTATTGACCGAATTCGATTTGGCGTCGCGCAAACCGTTGAACATTTGTGTTCCAATATCGTTCTTTAAATTTTTCAACAATATCATCATAATTTTTAACCTCCCCTCCTGCAGATACCACCAATTGTGAGCATCTTCTTCGAATGATTGCGAAATCACGCATATCATTTCATCAAAATTTGGCCTAATTAATGTTAGATATTTTTCGAGACAAGAACTGCATGGGTCTCTCCGAAGGAAGACCTTTAAATTTTGGTAAATTGAATTTAATTTTACGTGACGCATCACCTGATGATATCCCTGCGGAAATGGGTAGGGTTCCCTTATTCTTTCATATCGTTTCTTCTAACGTTTTAATCGATATTTCGCTTTTATTCGCAGCTTCATCAATTTGCGTGAGAAAATAAGTTTTTAGTTCCCCGTACCGTTCATCCTCGTTAAACTGTCTCGTCAAATTATCATATTTTACGTTTAGTTCGCAATGCCGTTCAATTATTTTATCGTTCTCTTCTTCGAGCGTTTTAACGCGTTCTTTTAATGAGTTCACTTCGCAACTCAGTGCCTCGTTTTTCTTCTTTTCACTGTCTCTTTCGCTCTGAATTCGTTGCACTAAATCAGAAAGCGCGTTAATTCTAGCATCTAAATCTTTATTGATTGTTTCTATACGCGTGGTTTGCAGAGCGGGCGAAGTCGGCACTTCTGGGCTTTTAACGAAATTCTCGAGTTTCGTATCGAGTTCGTCCTGGCGCTCGTCGAGACACTTTAACTCGTCTGAGACGGCTTTTTCCCAGTCTCTTTTATGCTTTTCAGCTTCGGTCAAAGTAGCCTCGGCGATCGCTGTTTCTATATTCGCCATATAGGTCCCCGATAATCTCTTATTTCGCGACATTTTACGCGATAATATCAGTCGTAGATTTCTCGAGCAGAGTCCCCCGAGCCTCAGTGCGCCCGACCTTTTATAGGCCGAGCGGTGCTATCTATCTCCCTCATGCTCTGTACCTCCCTCATGTTTGTATCTGCACTCAGTACATGCGCGTGCGCACACCGCCGCAGCGTTCGATCGCCGTTCGATCCACGCGACACTGATCGCCCGACTGCGCTCCGCGCTGATGATAATACGCCGCACGTCGGTACATTACCATCGGTTGCGCGCTGATGTCCGCTTACCGATTAACTTTATTTATGGATCAATTGATAAGCGAAACGCGTCTATTCAAAATTTTAAATAGACGTACGTCGTGGGCGTTACAAGTTGTTGGACTTTCCTTACTTACCTTTTGGGGTTGGGTGGGCTCGATAGTGACGGTAGGTTTCGTATTTTGGGGTTTTCGAGGAGGCGGTAGGGGGGTTTTGTTATTATTGCCATTATTCCAGTTTTTTTGTTTCGAATTCGACCAATTGGCCTGTTTTTGTTTCTACGATGTTGTCGACAGCTGCAACTTCGTTAGTGTCTTCTTCGTCTGTTGAATCACTGTATTGTTGTACCGTTTCGATAGCGGAAATGCGGTTTTTTCTTGGGGGTAGTCGATAAGCTAATTGAGGGCACAACGAATGTCCAGGTGGTGGTGGGAGTCTATATTTCTTCTTCCGATCCCTTCGCATCTCTTCTTGTTGTCCCAAGGCCTGCAATTCTTCAAACGTATTGAATTGATATCGATTTATCTTGGTGAAATAATCCTCATGTAGGTTCCGATAAGTTCTATCCAATTGAGCTATGAGGGTCATTGGGGGGATGCATTGATTCATTAATGCTCGGATATTTGCGATGAACGTAGCAATTGATTCTTCGGGTCCTTGCGATCTTGACCTAATACGAGGGTAGTTCAATAAGTCTTTAGAATGACCAACAGATGGCGCGCGAATCGCTCCAAATCATCTGTTTTCAGTCAGCACCACTCCCCACTAGATATATGGTGCAGTCACAGTCCACATCTTCTGAGTTTACGTGTTTTTATAACCAATTGAAAAAAAAAATTGCTTGTTAAGAAAAATGGAAAAAAACGAGTTCAGAGCGGTAATTAAACATTTTCATTTAAAGGGTTTAACTCCATATGAGATAAAAAATGAATTGGACTCAGTTCATGGCACATCTGCCCCTGCCTTAGCAACGGTCTATAACTGGGTAAATGAATTTAAGCGTGGTCGTACATCAATAAGTGACGAACCACGTTCAGGAAGGCCCGTAGAAGCAACTACTCCCGAAATCATCAATAAAATCCACGATATGGTGTTGAAGGATAGAAGATTAAAAGTGCGTGAGTTAGCTGAGGCCACAAGGATATCTATAGGTGCAGTTGTTTCAATTCTACATGAAAAATTAGGCATGAAAAAGCTATCGGCAAGATGGGTGCCGCGTTTGCTCTCAGCTGAGAATAAACGCAATAGAGTGGTCGCCTCTGAGGCTCTTTTGGCGCGCATAAGTCGGAATCCTGAGGAATTTTTTCGTCGATTTGTGACTGTGGATGAAACATGGATACACCACTACACTCCTGAGACAAAGGAACAATCCAAACAGTGGATTTCCACAGGCGAACCAGCTCCAAAGAAGGCAAAGACCGTAAAGTCAGCTGGTAAGGTTATGGCTACAGTTTTTTGGGATGCACGTGGAATTATACTTATTGACTACTTGGAAAAGGGTAAAACAATTACTGGTGAGTATTATGCATCATTATTAGAGCAGCTGAAAGAAGAAATTAAAAAAAAACGACCACATTTGGCGAAAAAAAAAATTCTCTTTCATCACGACAACGCCCGAGTTCACACATGCTTCGTTTCAATGGCTAAAATTGAAGAACTAAAATTCGAATTGGTCAAACACCCTCCGTATTCACCAGATTTAGCCCCCAGTGACTTTTTCTTATTTCCAAACTGGAAAAAATGGCTCGGTGGACAGATATTTACGGACAACGAAGACGTCATTGCCTCTGTAAGTGCTTATTTTGAAGAACTTCCGAAAACGCACTTTTCTGAAGGATTAAAAAAACTTAAAAAGCGATTGACCAAGTGTATAGAGCTCCAAGGAGATTATGTTGAAAAATAAAAAAAAATTTACCCAAAAAAAATTGTTTTTATACTTTATTCTAAAGACTTATTGAACTACCCTCGTATCATCTTCTAATTGTAATTGGAAATCCGGTCTGCCATATTGTTGTCTTATGGCAATTTTGAATTCCTCCAATGTTCGCCAGTTTTGTAGCAACGGGCGTGCCCAATACAAAGCTTGGTCTTTTAAAATAATGGGAATCATTTTCAAGATGTCTCGATCGGACATGTTACAGCTTCTCCGGCAATCCTCTATTCGGGAGAGGAATTCCCCTAGATCTGCTTTTGGTTCTCCATTAATGCTTACATTATACTTTTGTATCAGACTGGCTACTCTAGTTTCGCGCCGGAAAGAGGAATCATTATTCGAGATCTGAGGATGTACTCGCTCAGGATTGTCAAGAAGCATTTGACCGTATGGCAAGATGTTCGATGTATTGTAAGAGTATCCTCCTTGAGGAATACCATGCCCAAGGGGAAACTGTGCGAAGGGGTAAGACCAATATGGATTACTAGGTATTGGGACTTGAGTATTAGGGTTCATTAATGGATAGCCTACGAGGTTAGGTGGTAAATGTGGGTTATTTGTAGAAGTTACTGCATTCGCTGTGTACAACGAATTATCGGGGTATATTGTACTGCTTGGCAATTTTTGGGATCTGTCCGAGCCGTTATTGTGGACACTTTGGCAAGGAAGTGAGGAGTTCCATGTCTGTGGGATGGGTGCAGTACTTGGTTGCGATGACTTTAAATTTTGCGAGTTTGAATCCGATGGAATTTGCGAATAATTAGGTGGTATGGTTTGATGGGTGGATATATGGTTCACTGCCTGTTGATGATGGTTAAATTGGTCGGTAGGGCTTGGTGCTGATTGTAATGGTTGTTTAGATTACGGGGTATAGTACATTGATGTTTGTGGTTGCGAGTTTTGTGCTGACTGGTTCGTGGGTGTATACGAATGTTGGTAAATTTGGGCGGCAGTCTGAGTCTGTTGGCGTAGCGGATGAGATGTTTGATTGGTATGGGGTGGGTACATTGGTGTAGGTAGGGATATTTGTACGGTAGGGATAGTATTTATTTGTGCGGGTTGGTGCGTGTGAAAAGTGGGGTATATTGGTGTTTGTGAAAGTGTGAGGGTGGTAGGGTAGGTCGGTACTTGCGAAGGTTGGGGGGTTTGGACAGTAGGGTTGTTCGGTATCTGTGTAGGTTGGGAGGTTTGGACGGTAGGGTAGTTCAGTATTTGTGACTGTTGGGGAATCTGGATGGTCGTGTAGATCGGTATTTGTGGAGGTTGGGGAGTTTGGACGGTAAGGTTGTTCAGTATCTGTGTAGGTTAGGAGGTTTGGACGGTAGGGTAGTTCGGTATTTGTGACTTTTGGGGAATCTGGACGGTCGGGTAGGTCGGTATTTGTGTGGGTTGGGGAGCTTGGACGGTAGGGTAGTTCGATATTTGAGACTGTTGGGGAATCTGGATGGTCGGGTAGGTTGACATCTGTGGAGGTTGGGGCCCTTGGAGGCCAAAAAGTAGGGTATGATGGTATTTGTGGGGGTTGGGAGGTTTGGGCGGTGTGGTAGGTAGGTATTTGTGAGGGTTGGGAGGTTTGGACGATACGGTTGGTCGGTATTTGTGGATATTGAGGGGTTTGTACGGTAGGGTAGTTCACTATTTGTGAAAGTTGGGGGTTTGTACGGTAGGATATGTATCTTGTGTTAGGTTCATTGGTGGATTATGGGTATATAACGTAGAATTGATTAATGGTGCAGCTATGGGCGGGGAATTCGGCAAAATGTTTCCCATTGCCCCTCTGGTATGTTCTTGCATGGCAGCTGCCTGTAAAGGTGGAAGTTGAGTCCCCCCGAGATTTAGGTTCGCCGGCGAATATTGTAAGTTGTAGTTTGTCGAAGCCGGTTCCACATTGTTACCGCCTATCGGATGATTTAGATTTGCCTGCGAATACTGCAGGTTTTGGATTTTCGAGGCCGGATCTACATTGTCACCGACTGTCGGATGATTTGGGTTTTCCCTTAATGAATCTCTGCCCCCTAGTTGCTGTTCTTGTATAGCCCCGCCCCCCGTTGCCCCTACCGAATTTGATGGTGGAAGCTGAGAGTAGTTTGTTGATGGGCTCCTTGACGCCCTATAGGTTCTACAGATGTTTCTGGTAGTTGAGGTCCCGTCCAAGTATTCGGGGTACTATGAACGAGATTCGACCCTTTATTTAATGGTAACCCCTCGTGGCCCTTATTCAAGGCTGTTTCAATGAAAGTACCCCTACTATTATCTTTCGTCCTATCTGAGGTTTTCTCTGCTTCTTCGAGAATATCTTCCGTATCCAACGACGGGGATTCTTTCCCTCGTTCAGTGGAATTATTTATTTCTGGGTCCCACGTAGCCCCTTGGTTATCGAATAGCCTTCGCAGGTCAAATCGTACTAATCGGTTAAGCCGTTGTGCTAGTGTGCCCTCTGTATTCAGCCTTGATCTTCGTAGACTATTTGCAACCAATTCATCCGAGTAAGTATTACACAGTTCTGTTATACGAGACCTCTCTAAATTGATTTGTTTAATCTTTGACGGGTCCATCTCAGGTAATTAAGCTGTATAGGGGGGGAGGTACGTTTCGTGAAGTTACGAGTTAGCTCACTTTTGTTTGCTACCCTACCGAATTTCTCAGATGTTGGTTTTTTCTAATTTCACAGCTTAATGCTGTTTATAAAAGTTAAATAAGAAACAAAAAAAAAACGAGTAGAGGAACAAAGCAGAAATAATCAACAGAAACTCAAGCAAATGGAAGGAGCAAAAAAATTTTTTTTTTTAAATCAAGCGAAGGCAAGCAACAATAGGAAAAATAAATTTTTAATAAGCAGTGTGTAAAGCAAACAAAGTTGAAGCGAAATATTACGATTGTCTACGCGTAAGCGGGTATGAGGTATGCAAGCAGGAATATATTGGGTAAAAAGGTAGATGGTGGGTTCCGATCAAGTACGATATTGGGTGAAAGGGTTAAAAAAAAACTAATACTAAGAAAAAAATTCGAGTTGTTTTCCTAAAAAATAAATTTCTTTTACGAGGGAAAAATAAAATATTTACTTTCTTATGATTTCGATATAAATAAAAAACAATAAATATTATTAGGAGTTTTTCTTTAAATAGACAAATATAGATCCAGTCGAACTTTATTAATTTAAGATATTTCACAACAAACACGATGATAATCTTTTTGTTTGTACAAATTCTCAAATTACTATTATTTAAGAAGACTGGGAAATTTTGTTAAGTGGGATTGAAGATGCGAACAAACACAAAAAATAATATAATTAACAAGCAAAAGCAAGGTCACTAAACGGAAATTCCATACAAGTATTTCTGCGTGCATGCGGTAGGGATACACAAGTTAAAACTCAACTACTGGCAATTTGTAGTCGGGTAGGGATCGATAGGGTCGTAGTATTGTTTAAGTTCGATATGGGCTGAGGGATGTGTGTTCGATAGGTGGAATATTACTAATTCAAAATAATATGGTACACTTATTTTAACGAAGGAGGATTATTGTAAGCTAGTGTTGTTTACAAACAAAAAATAAAAATGTATTGCAAAAGTAAAAAATATTGCAAATGTAATCAAGGGTTGCTAACTAATTACAAAATAATAAAAAAAAATTGTAGGTAATAACAGAAAAAAAACAAAATTTCAAACTGATCAAAGTTTTAATTTAAATGTACAATTAATTAGCATGAAAGCAGAAAATTTTACAATTCCTTTAACCAGGTCCAAATAGTAAATTAAACTTTTACACAAAATATTTATTCGACTATACGAGGTATAGTCCAAGATTTTGAACTCAATATTAAAAAAAAGTTTTATACGAAATTTTATACAAAGTGTACGAAAGTAGATTAGGTATTATCTATTCGTAAAAAAACAGACAAAATTTATCGAAGGGAAAAAAACTATTCACTTATTTTTGATAAATCCACTTTGCAATCATTAAATCACTATAGTAATTATAGGATTCATGGGGAATAGGTGTAAAATGTTATTGATCGGAAGGTGGGAAATTATAGTAGCGATATGCGGAGAGAATAAATAATATATATTACGAAATTGTGCATAAAATACATAAAATAGGGTAAATGTGCGTAAAATATAAAATTATGAACATATAATAGTAATAAAAATGTTACCTTTTATTTTCGAGTGAGTGAGGTTTCTAAACTTTATGCTTTTATTCAAGTTCCAGAAAAATTTTCGTACAGTCGTGGCAATTTACGAATATACTATTATTATACGAATATACTAATATTGTGTGAATATACTATTATTATATGAATGTGCTATTATTATACGAATATACTAGTATTATGTGAATATACTATTGTTATGTGAATATACTATTATTATAGTAATGATGATTAATATTAATTGATTAAATTTATGTTGTAAATATTCTAATTTAAAATAAAAATAAAAATAAAAGTATCTATTCAACGTCTATTTAATTGAAAATAATTCCCACTACGTGTATTTATAAGAAAAATGTATTTAAATCTGAATATAATTGCTCCAGTTATGTACCATTGCTAATCACATTTACTAATTTCTGTAAATATTTTCAATCGAAACACAATTTTATTTGTTATACTATTATTTAAAATCGTTAAACAAATAGAATAACAATTGAGTCAAAAAGATTTTAAATAAATTTATTTTATAAAAAATGTTGAAGTAGATTGTAGTGTCTATACTATATCTAATGAACACGTGTTGCCAAAAATTGTTTTTCAACTAACTTCTAAAATTATCGTTTTGAAATTACATAAAAATTTTCGAAATTATTGATAATTATCACGAATATTATTTAAATAATTTTCAAAATTAATACTTGAAAAAATTTTTTCGAAACTTTACCACGCACTCACTCACTGTTTATTACACTAAATTTGTATTTATACAATCCTAATTATTTAGGACATACGTATAAATTTGGGGATATATTTTATTGTATTTATGCCAATGTGCAAAATGCAAAATAATCAGCATAAATTATTCATGCCAAGTAATGCTAGCGTGGCCTACCGCCTGACGCCAACGAAAAAAAAATGGCTGCCTGCTAGATCTCGCGGCGCACATGCAAAAATGGCCAGCTACAAGCCATCGCGGCGTTGTCAAGCATCTCGCCGCGGCCGCGTGTATATCACTCGCAAAAATTCCAACTATATATTACAGGTGCCACTTTATGTTTAAATTCACCTGCACTGTCGTATTCTATGAATTATTAATCACGAATTGATTTTATTTAATTTTCAATTTAATTTAGTAATTTAATGATCATTTTTAACTTTAATTTTAATTCAAATTTCACCGGAATTTTGGTCGGCCCCACGTTGGGCGCCAATTTTATGACAATAATTTTAGCTAATCCAGCCAAGATTATTGCGCCGCACATGCAGGCTTTAACATTAGTCTTATTCGAGAATTTAAATAAATCGTGCACGGGAATTTAGGGTAATATTATGAACACTCGTAGTTTATTCAATTTCGATATAAGTATTGAGCGCCAGCTGCGCGAATTCGCAGCACGATTTTACAAGTTGTTGTACCGACACATACAGTGCGTCTCATAACTATAGAAACACCACAAATTTTCATTAAATGTGTATATTATACTTTTTTTAAAAGAACCTGTAACTTTGAAAGCAAAAATCCGAGGATAATTTTGAAAAAAACCAATGAATGGAAAATATATTCTCTTTAAAACATTACTAGAATATTTCTTTCGCATCAACATTAAAGAAGTTATCGTTGTTTCATAACTATAGAAACACTTTAAATTTTTAGACCCATTTAAATCAATGTAAATTTTTTATCTAGTATTCAAGTTTTGTTTAAACCGTCCGTGAATTTTTCATAAGTTAATGTAGACACAATATTTTGGTAACGTCCTAAAGAGAATAAAATTGCCTATATTTGCTATTTTTAAAATTATCCTTGGATTTTTGTTTCGAAAGTTACAGGTTTTTTAAGAAAAGGTATAATACACAGATTTAAATGTAAAAATTTTTGGTGTTTCTATAGTTATAAGACGCACTGTATAATTACTTACACAATTAACTAACTACGGTGAGCACGCGGTATGGTGGGAAACGGTAAATGATCGAGGGGGAAGAAGCTAATTCTCAGGGACGCGAATTCAAGTACTATCCGGCGACGAAATACACGTGGAAAAGCGGCGACACGATGCTCGACACGCACGCGGCGCTTGCTTTACACAAAATTATCTATATAAATATATATGTATGTGTCTATTGAGCACAATAATATTCTGTGCAACTTACTCTTTTATTCGAATCTTGTGTGGCCTCCTTCGATGATACAAGCTGGTCGGCATACACGGTACAAGATTATATATATATTCGCGAGCGGAACAAGTGGTTTTATATTCGCACGGAGCTGATACAGAAAAACGAAGCGTCTGTGGACGTGGCTCAGTACGAAGTGGACTCGTTGTCCCTTCGTTCCCGCGGCGCTACACTCGGGTTTTAGTAGTGCGGATCGAGCCCGCCTGAGGGCGCAGCGCATGCTTTGGAGAAGAAGAAAGAGAAGCGAGAAGGAGGAAAGGGGAGCGGCTGCTCGCGGTGACGTCACGCTATGTGGCATGCAGTCGACGGCATGCAGACGGTGTTGCAAAGGACGAGGTAGGACGAGTGGCCTGGAGGAGGAAGTGTGACGAGGGATGCAGCAGGAGGGGTATCTGGGCAACGGTGCCGACGAAGGGGCACGAAGACGAGAGCTGCAAGGCCCAGGACGGCGTACTTGCAGCAGGATCAGTGGGCACGGTTAACCTCGAAGAGGTTATATTTACATACAGCTTCCTACTGCATTCATCCACTGCCACTATTATCAGATGAGATTAGTGTTTAGTTTATCACTGTAATCTCCCCTTACTAATGCTATGTTGTTTCTAGGTGTCTGGCGAGTGCTTCGGAGGCTGTTGCTGCTGCTGTTATGGGGGAGCGAGCTACGAGTTGAGCTACGTTGCTGTACCTGAGAGACTACCCTGCCTCTGCAAACCCTCCAAACCAGGTAAGAGAGTTCCAATTTGATGTGCATGTCTGCTGTAGACTAACTCATCTTTATGTTTTCTAGGGTGTATGCTGCAGGCCTCCTTCTTGTCTAGAGAAGCAGCCACTCCGCCCAAGGTGGATCTATTCATGCCTTTCAAGGCATAAAATCAGGTGGGTATCATTCTAATACCATTTTACTTATATTCTCGGTTTCTAATCTCTTGTTTGTTTCCATATGTTGGTTCGAAGGGACACGAGTAAGGAGAGGAGACGCCAGGACATGCTCAGCGCACCCCAGCCTAGACCAGCCAGCTCCCACCTATGCGAGGCTTTATGGGATGGCAGCTGTGCGTCCCCTTCAGCTGCTTCTGGGCATTGGAGAGCTCGCTTGCTCTGTGTCGTCCAGGGGAATAGTGTAGGTGTGTGTACGTGTATAGTGAGTGAGATGGGTAGGTAGTGTGCTATAATTCACATAGGCCAGTTCTGTCGAGCATCGGACTCGCACTGAGCAGTTCGTTCGACAGACTGGAAGTTGTGTAACGCACACAAAATGTGTTATTACAATATATACTGAAAATCTAGCGTTGCGTGCGTGTCGTCATCGCGTCGCGTGCCGTCTTTACACCCGTATTTCACCGCTGTATATTCTGTAAAATTTGCGTCCCTGAGTATTAACTTCGTCCCCTCTCGATTATATACCGTTTCCCACCGTATCGCCGTACTCACCGTAGTTAGTTTAGACTTATAAATAATTCTATGTGACGATAGAACACTTGTAAAATCGTACTGCGAGTTCGAGCAGTTGGCGCTCAACACCTTGTATATAAATTGAATAAACCTCAAGTGTTCATATTTTTATCCTAAATTCCTGTGTCATAATTTATTTAAAGCCTCGTATAAATATAATGTTAAAGCCTACATATGCGGCGCAATAATCTTGGCTTATATAGCGAAAAATATTGTCATAGCACTCATGTACGTCTCTTGTTCAATCATCATCGTCGCTTAGAAAAAGCCAATTTTTCCCCATAGATGCACAATGTACAATTTTTTTTATAAATACTCTTAATAAATGCTTTCAAAACAAAAGTTTTTTTTAGTTCAGATGACTTAACAGTTAGTTAGTTTTGCACTATTTAGTTTTAGTGAAGAAAATAATATGCAAAATATTTTCTTTTCACCCATATCATCTGGGCAAAGAACTTAGCCAAGAGATAGTAAAAAGCTACCTTTTTGGAAATTTTGAGAAGGAATAATGCCGTTTTACTCAAGTACCGTTTGCCAATAGAAAATCGATTTCTTTTTACAAAATGATATTTTTTTCAAGTATAGAAAAAATAAATCGACTCAAAAAATCGTCAGAATAATCTTCTCCACTCGTCTCAATTTTTTATAAAAATTTTACGTCATATATTTCGAAGAAATTTCCGTGTATAACACAAGAAAGAAAACACCTTGTCCAAAATTTGGTAAAAGATAATAAATTTTATGCTCTTTCAATTGCATTTTCACTGGATTGGTGATATTATTTCTAACGTACGAAAAAACTCGAAAAACTAAAACCAAAAAGTCGAAATATCTCTAAAATACAAAAAAATATCCGAAAAACTAAAAAGTTATTATTTTGCCCCCTTCGTGAAAAAAAGTGAACAAAATGAGCCCTAAAACATGAAATTAAATTTGACCCTGTATATTGAGAGTAATGCCACTCTACGCCCATGCATACATACACACACACATACACACACGCACACACACATACACACACGCACACACACATACACACCACACAAACACACCACAGACACACACCACACACACGCACAGACACATCAATATGGATATTTTCCAAAAATGGTGTATTTTGATTCCTTATGTCTCAAAACATGTTTCTAGCATGTGTGTAGAAAAAATTTTTTTTCACTATCACAAAACTTCTTCTTTGAAGAAGCAAAAATTTCTGTAACTTTCGAATCGTCTTACTGCGAAGTTTTTCCAAAGCTTGCCCAAACGTAACTTCCATAAACTTTAGCCAAACTTGAGTCGAAGTGTCCCCAAACTTATAATTTTTACACCATAGGTATGTAATATTCGTGTACTTATACGAGTACATAATTATATAGAGACAAAAGTTATAAATAATTATATTTAACTAATAATATATAACTATATATAACTATATATGATTTATTTTCACCCGAACCCATAGTTTAACACGTCGAATACTAACAGTGGCCCAGTTCCTTATTACAATATATAATTTAAAATCATTATTTATGCTCTATACCAAAAATTTTACAAAAAATGTAGTCTTCTCTATTATTTTCTTAATTAAAAATATAAACTGTATAATTATTTGTAATATTGAATATTCGAATTTTCATTTATCGTAAGTCAAATAGCGAAGGGAAACAGGTAAAGTACAACCATGTTACAAATCAACTGGGGAAAATCGTCCTACAGACATTATCAATTTTGCAAGCTACCTATAGTTTCATTTCTTGCATATGCTAGCCCTGGCTGCCTTCGTCAAACAATTTCGCTTAGCGAGATTTCAACGCGTTGTCCACGACCACTGTCATTTTAACCAAAATCGCGGCTTTCAAAAGCACATTCACTCACTTCTCATGTACTAGCACGCCCATAGCTCACGCACGGCGGATTCACATGGAAGTGTAGTTCCCGTCATGCGCTCGTACGCAGAATGGCGAGAAATGCGGACAGCCTCGCTGATCGCCGCGGATATACCTTCATATTCTGACAGACAGCCTTTTTGAATCGAGCTTTTGCAAGTGAAATTGTTATTAACGTTGCTACTCCTGCCTATTATTATGCAATACTTATGGATTTGTTGACGTACGAATGGCACGATTCATTCTACTGCGGATGATTGCTGTATTAATAATTTATTATTCCTCTGACAGCATTAAATGTTAAATATTATTATTTTTATTCTTAATATTGTCATAGGATGCTTTATAAATCCAATCATACAAGGATAATATGTAATTTTGCCGTTTACCTAAATAATCATTTATTGTACTCATAAGAATAGTGCACAGAGTCCGGGTCACAGTTTTTGTTGAAACTTTAAAGATCGTCTTCTAATACCTAAAAATAAAGCCCGAAGCCAGTATTTTTATAAAATGGGCCTTTGTACAGAATATATATACTATTTCATTAACATTGATAATATATCTATATACTTATATTGTTTTTCTAGCATTGCGTACATGATACTAATGTTTTTAGCTCTATCTCAGATTTTGAGGGCCCATTTGATAAAACTACCAGCATTGGGCTTCATTTTTAGGTACCAGAAAATGATCCCCAAAATTTCATCAAAATCCATGACCTGGACTCAGTATACTCCCCTTGTATTGTAATGTCAATGATGTGCTGAATATCCGACTCAGTAAACTAATTTATTAAAATATAGTCCCATGAAATACTTAAAATCAAAAGCATACAATTATTTATTTATTATTAAATATAAATGATGTCAGAATATGACTCCATGCCGCTTGTTAGAAATTCTTAATTATATTTAATTGCAGTTGCAATTTTATACCGTCGTATAGAGTAATATGTAGCTACATGTAATTAAACGAAAATTGAAGACACGTGTCTTGATATATACTTATATATAAGCCAAACTTTTGAGTTTTATGTTATTCTTAAAATCATTAAATATTGTCTATCTTCCCGGGAAAAAATTACTTCACGTAAGATCATATATACTTATATATGAATATATACGATCCTATAAGAAAATTATATATGAATATATATATATATATATATATATATATATATATATATATATATATATATATATATATATATATATATATATATTACTCCATGTATGAGCATACACGAATTATGGCAGCATATAAATATATATGAACGTTTATGGTCGTGTATGTCCGTATATGGATTTATATACATATCAAAAGTTTCATTTGGATGTTCGAAAGGATCCATATATAGTCATATGTAAGCATGTACAACCGCATATAATCGTTTATATAGTCATATGTGGTAATACATTATTATATACTGTTATATATGGCACCTCATTTGGCTTTTATATAATCATGTATAGTCATATATGGGCACATATGAAATCAATTATGTCAATTTTCGGATTTTATTGTTTTAATAAATATGCTTAACAGAAAATATTTTTAGAATCATAGTACCATAGCTTAGTTCCTCAGTTTGAGCGTTATCATTCGGATGATATTTCCAAAGAAGGTAACTTTATATCATTTTAGTGCAGTTTTTTAAGTCGTATAATGAAAAGTCCTCCCGAATATTAAAATATTTATTTTAATGACAAAAAACCGTATATGAGCATTTATGTTCATATATGATCAGATATGTTCATGTATTGCTATAACTCGGTTATGATCATATATGATCATATATCAGCCATTTTTACCTGGGTTTGGGGTATGGTTTTTCTTACTACACACTTGTTTACATGGCAATGCATTTCCAAATAATTGTGCTTATATAAAAAATTTTAATGAAATACCTGTCAAAAACGTCAGTTTCCGCTGCGTACTTAGCAGAATTATTTTCATTCTGTGCATGATATAGCTTTCAACGAAGTCTTTAACGATCTCAGACTCATATATATGCTTCAATATCGGTTAATAGAAGTAAAAAATCTTGTTTTTAAGTATATATACATGTTACAAAAAAGCAAGTGCTGAACAAGTTTAATAACGTAACTGTATTTTCAGAAAAATAAAATTTTGATAGACATTCCTCTGTAGCTATTTCAACGATCTACTTTAATAATCTGTACAGAAATATTTTATTGTACTTAGTGTAATATGTACATTAAAACCCGGTAAAAGAGTGTGCCACCTATATAAAACATTTTATTCTATTCTAAATATTAACATTTAAAAAATAATTCGTATAAAAAAATAACATTTTTTGTTGGCACAAGTTCATATAGACTGCTAATAACTTCTAGCGTCGCGTAATCGGTGCTCCTTGATTTTAGAATTATACAAAAAATTCGTTAAATGGCAACTTGACTCCATAAAGCTTTTTCGATACAAAAAGTGGGTTGAGCGAAATCAAGCATTTTTCAAGCTATGCAGTGCATTTAAATAAATAATTCTAAAAATAGCAATTTCTTCAAGAGAAATGTTATTATTCTAAAATTATATAAACTATTTTTGTAATAATTCATAGACAGGGTTGTTCTGGGCCACTGATTACGAATATGAAGTTAGATTTCCAAAATTCAAAGTTGACGATCCAATATGCAAACGAAAATTTTTTTGTCCGATATATTGGATTTTTTGAAAATCTAGCTTCATATTCGTAATCAACGACCCAAAATACCCATGTATACTTAGTTACATTTAAATTGGTCTAATAAATATGTATTGCTGAATAAGTTAAATTTAAATAGATGAAGAATTTTAGTATTATTCGTTTTGCTTTCTCAAAGAGAAAGCTTTGTGGTGGTAAAAAATATTTTTTGTGCTTTTTTAACGTATAAACATGCTTTGTGCCTTGGGGTGTTCGAATACACTAGTTTAAAAAACTCCATCAAACTAAATTAATTGTTCTAACGTAAATTTTTTTATTCTAATAAATTAATTTTAAATTGCTATATCTCTTTTTAATTAGGAGCTCAACAAATGTGTGCTGATTTATCATTGATGGTTTAATTTACAACAGTTAATTCAACTAGCTGTAGCCTTATCCTATTTTTATTATATTTTTATATTTTTAATTTACATCTATATATAAATTAAATCTGTTTTAAGTAGTTTTCGATAACATTATCTTTTGTAATTAATAATTTTAATTTTATACATTTCACCTTGAATTTGAATTCAACAACATCTAAAATCACATAATTAGATAGTAAGCAGGTGATGGATTTCGCTCTACTGACATCGCATAACACAACAAACAAGTATATAAAATACAAATATAAAATACAAAATCACATATGCATTGTGACATATCGGAGTTCTAAAAAAGAGTAACACATGGTCATTACATACAAAGAAAGAAAGAATTAAACAAACATATTATTTCTAAAATACAAAAATAATTTACATTATCGATTTTAGAATATCGCAAAATATCGTAAATAAAGAAATCATTATAAAACAAAATCGGATCGATGATTCTCGAAATTTCTTCTTAATTCAGAATCTTCATTAAAATTATCAAAAAAAAATTAAGAAAAGAACATAACCTCAAATAACTTGTAATCTAAAGGTCATTATAATCTGAGCTTCTAACAGTATCAAGAGATAGTAAAATTTTCAGAAGGTATAATGACGTTTTACTTGAGTTATCGTTCGCCAAAAAGAAACGATTTTTTTTATAAAATGATTTTTTTTCTCGAAAAAAGAAAAGTATAAATGAATGATGGTTTAAAAGTTTTACAAAATATTCTTATCCATATTCTTAATCACATCAAATTTTTTAAAACATTTTCCATGTAATATTTCGCAGATATCACCTTTTAAACAAAATACGACGTTTACGTATATAACAGAAAAATGAAAATGGCTTATTTAAAATTTCAGGTCGGAAAAGATGGATAATTTTATGCTCTTTCAAATGCAATAAAAATGAATTGATGATATTATTTCAAACATACCAAAAAGAAAACAAAATACTACAACTCAAAAATCGAAAGCCGCTAAAAACACATCGAAAAACAATACAAATTTTTTTACAGCCCCTATCTTTAAAAAAACAAATCCATTGAGTCCTGAAACATTAATTTTGACCGTGAATGTTTAGAGTAATCTTCATACACATCCGTCCATACATACACACACAAACATCCATACAGACTTTTTCTAAAAATAGTGTATTTTGACTCCTAATGTCTCAAAACATGTTTCTAATATGTCGTTAGCAAAACTTTTTTTTTATCATCACAAAGCTTCCTCTGTGAGGAAGCAAAATGTCTGTATGTATATATGTGTGTGTGTGCGTGTGTGTGTGTGAGTGTGGGTGTGGGTGTGGGCGTGAGCGTGTGCGTGATCGTGTCTTATCTTATCTTATCTGCGCAGCGATGTGTTGAAATGACATAGAGTGCAGATATTTAAGACTCCGCGGGAGGGAATTCTAGACACGCGCATCCTGAATACTGAACAAGTATGGTCCGTGTCGTTGCATGAAACTGGAACTGAGAGTTCCCTTGCATCTAATCTATTGGAGGACCGGGTTTCGTTTTTTTTGAAGAGGGCTCAAGGTATGGCGGTTGCCCCATATTAATTGCTTTATATAATAGCACCGCCGCAAAGTACTCCATCCTCTCCTTAATAGTTAACGAGCCCAGTCTGCTCCTGTAACGAGAGATGTGCTCAATCCTTCTAACACCGCATATATACCTCACACATGAATTTTGGAATATTTGCAGTCTAGTTCGTAGCTCACCTGACATGTCAAGATACAATAAAGAGTAGTAGTTTAAGTGAGAGATGACAAGAGCGTTTACAAGTTGCACACGTAACACTTCAGTGGTGCAGGATGGAAAAGACCAAAGCCTACATAGGGCTCTATTAACTTTTCTACTCATCGCATGAGCCTGTGATTTTGAATCCATGACCACCTCGAAGTTAGTTACTGTATCAACAAAGGGAGCAGAGAGGTTAGTTACTGTGTAAACAAAGGGAACGAAGTACGAGTTGTCCTGCACCTCAATGCCCGAAAGCTGCAAATCACGAATTTTGTTAATGTTATAATTTGAATCAAAAATAATTGCTTTTGTCTTATTGACATTAGCACGCAGGTTATTCGCCTGAACCCAAACCGATACACCTCGTGCAGCAGCATACAAACATCTTATACCCTCACGAAGACAGTCTCTGGTAACTTGAGTATAGGTCTGCAGATCTTACGCGTATAGCAAGTGCTTGCACTGTCATCTGTAAGTACGTTATGTAAATCGTTAATGTAGAGATTGAACAGAAGGGGAACCAGTACAGAGCGCTGTAGAACACCAAGTCAATCTGATTCACCGTTTGATTTTGTAACCACTATCTGGTTACACTTTTTAATATATGACATGAGCCACAGTACAGCGTTTCTGAAAAAGCCCAATCTGATCCGTTTTCGGAACAGTTTTGATGGAGAAATCGTGTCAAAAACCTTGCTAATATAATGTCCTCGGTCAGTTTAAGAAGTGCAGTCTCCATGCTATTGAACTGCCTAAATCCCGTTTGAAGCGAGTCAAGGATTTTCTTATGTGATAGAAATTTCTGATCTGATGATCTATAAAAGGGCCTAAGTAGTACCTATATTGTGTACCAAGGGCGAAAAGTGGGTCTCTTTTTACCGAGTGTGGAGTTTTCAGTACGAGTCGTAGACGAAAAAGCACGAGCTGAAGGCAAGTGCGTTTCGGAAGCCGGAGACGAGTAAATGCAAACACACGAGGTCACAAAGGCCCACTCGCCTGTGGTAGACAACATATTTTTTATTACACATATCTCGATTACGCATTTTTCTTATACCTAAAGAGCGGTCCTAAAGTGTACCGTCAAACCAAGCCAAATCAAACTACTAAAGCTTACCATCCGGATGGTACCCCATGTTTACGGGAGCCTAAACATTTTTAGGGCCAATTTTCACAACTTAGGTTTCTTTTTTTTTTTTTTTTTATTTAATGTCGCCATGTTTGTGCTCCTATGTGGTGCTAATCGACGACGGGGGTCTGCGGTGTGTTTGTAAACAAAGCACATGTAATTTTTACAGTGGTGCTTGTATCAATCGGCAGAGACTAGGATTCGAACCCGGGTCACCGGCGTGGGAATCCGACACTCTACCGACTGAGCCGCCGCAGGCCCCTACAACTTAGGTTACTAAAGTGTTTAGGCACCCCAAAATACCCATGGTTAGGGGGGCTAAACACCTTTTTGCTAAAGTATTGTCTTGTATGCTCAGCGAGCTAAACAGCTCTAAGCGGGCGCAAAAGACCTTATGCGCCTGCTTTTTTGGCATTTGCGGGCGTAAAAAGTATTTTGCGCCCGATTTTTTTGCCGATCGGAAAGCAGTCACTTTAGGCCCGGTTTATAGGTCAGAAAAACACAAAAATCGTGTGTGTGTGTGTGTGTGTGTGTGTGTGATCATATATGCTCAAAAAATCATTCTTTCAGTCCAGGTAAGATAAAAAGTATCGTGTGCACCACGGGCGGAAGGCGATTAACGCTTATGATGGTTGCAGCCCTTACCACGACATCCCTCGACTTGCGTACTTTCTGCCCTTCATACACAATATACTATTAGTGATCTTAAACCATGACAAAATAATTTACCGAAGTTTTAATGTCACTAGAATTTAGTCCATAGAGATGTGCGTACTACGCGTACACGTCGATGTTAGGACTTTTTCTTTAGAAAACAATAAATAATATAATGGTAAGGTAGATTTTGTTGATCTTCCCGAGGTTAGAGGTATGTGAAATAAAAGTCACATTAACGTTTCGGTGGCTATGCCACCCTCTTCAGAAAAAAACTAAACGGCGAGTCAGTGATCAGTTTTTTTTCTTTTTTTTTTCTGAAGAGAGTGGCATAGCCACCGTAACGTTAATGTAACTTTTATTTCACATACCTCTAACCTCGGGAAGATCAACAAAATCTACCTCACCATCGTTAAAAAATACTCTGAGGAATAACGTCATATTAGAGCTTCGTCTCTAATTACATAATAAATAATACAGAATATATAACTACGAATCGGTCGACCAATACGTAGATGTGCGTACTACGCGTACACGCCGATGTTAGGACTTTTTCTTTAGAAAACAATAAATAATACAGAATATATAACTACAAATCGGTCGACCAATCCAACGCTCAAAAATACCAAGAAAACAAATTAGAGGAAACGGATAGACTGTTTTGAAAAAAATCATGTTTTTATAATTCAGGAATTGAATTTCACACTGTGATCGCAAAACACGGGGGCCGAAGAAGCTCAGATGTTTTCGTAAAACTACGTTACATGCTTTTTAGACAAGCGTTAAATTTAATATTTTGGACAGTGCATTAAAAAATATCGTATGCAACACGTCTGTGACTCGTACGCGAAGACCGCTACTCGTGTGTAAAATCACTTTTTATGTACTGGTTGCAAAATATATTCTTTAAACATCGCTTGAGCATAAGCTTAAAATATACCTGGTTTTAATTCGAATTATATATGTTATAATAAATTTAAAGTTATTTTGAAGTAATCAAACAAGATTTGGAATAATTAAAGTTTATTTTTTAGAGCTCTTTGAGAAAGAAATAGATTTAATTTTTTTATATGGTTCAGCACATATTATTCAATTGAATATTTTACAGTAATGCATTAATCTAAAAATTAAAAAAGTACTTTGCACTATGAATTATTATTGATTTAAAGTGAAAAACTAACTTCTAAAACAGATAGTATAGTCAATGTAATTTTAAGAAGTTTTCGTTTGCTCAAGAAACAAAGGATAGGAAGAGAAAGAGAGAACCGGAAAGACGAACGACAACTAGGAGCTTCTAAATTATACGATCGACCAGACTGTGCTGTAGTGGTTTGAGATTCTCAGCCAACGAAAACTGCGTTAGTCGCATCCTCTTGCAAAGGTTCTGAATTACTCGACAAAGGCAATCGAAAAGCTGAAACCTCGAGAATTGTAAACATGTATGAGTCCCGTATCGTATATATAGTGAATTCCTATTCAGCTTTGTCCTGAAGAAAAATAAGGTGCACAGAGACTTCTTTCTGGAATAATATCACTAGTTCAGAATTTGGTCCGTCATCGTCGTCTATACACTATTTTCAATTAATTATAAACAGGCATTAATTTACGAAATTCTTTATATTATATATTCGTATATCAGTTAACTCTCTTTCTAACCGACTTAATTAACCGTCTTGATGTGGAGTTATAGTAAAATTTTGTTTAAACAAAATTGAAAAGATTAAACATATTTACCAAATTCGAATAATATAGAAATAAATAAAAATACAATAATCACTGAAAGAAGTATAAGTTAAAAAATAAATATTTTGCTTAGAAAAGGTAATATTTACACTTACTTTCAGCGTAATAATTAGACTTTACTGATTGAATTATTACAATTGAATGAATCATTACATTAGTAGTTGATAATATTATATGATAATATAAATGTTTCTAATAGTAAACACAAAAAGGGAAAATCCATTGGCACATAGCTTCCTCAAACTTTAAAATATTATATATATGGGTGGTTCTCTGACAAATCGTGCGCGAAAAAAAATGGATTTTCCAAAAATATTTTTTTTATGTTCCTATAGTATGTATGAGTATCCCTGAATTTTATCAGATTTTTTCCATCATTATTTTCCGAGTTACAGAGGGTCAAACTTGGCCATCTAAGCATTTTTTGCATTTTTTGGCCATACAAATTAATTTATAACTCCTCAGGGAAGCATTTTTCACAAAAATCGTATACATACTTTGTTTTGTAAAATTTTCTGTAGTTTGCACTAAAAATACTTGCAAAGTCATATATATATGTTATAACTATCTTATATGCCAATTAAACATTAAAATGCTGATTCTGAGAGTTCGATCAAAGCCTCGACCACCAAAAAATTCATGGAGATACCTTTTTATAGTGCAAAAATTCAGTATAGGTCCCAGAATGGAGGGGAGCCTGTATCTTAGTCTAAAAATTAAGATAATCATCAATTCATGCAAAAAATGATTAAAATCATAGTTAAAACTTTTTGGAAAATTAATTTTTTTTCGCGCACGATTTGTCAGAGAACCACCCATATATATATATATATATATATATATATATATATATATATATATATATATATATATATATATAATATTTAAAAGTTTGAGGAAGCTATATATATATATATATATATATATATATATCTATAGCCGCTAAACATTAATTTTTACTGTGTATATTCAGAGTAAAGTTTATCCACAGCCATACATACACACACGCGCACGTACACACATTCATACAAACATTTTCTAAAAATAATTTATTTTTATTCCCAGTATCTCAAAACATGTTTCTACCCTGTTTTTAGCAAAACATTTTTTTTACCATCACAAATCTTTCTCTATGTGGAAGCAAAAATATTTTAAACAACAATACTTTTTCATAATTTATGCTATACTTTCGCATAAGTTTAAATTACTAAATTTATATATATATATATATATATATATATATATATACACACACATTCATACAAACATTTTCTAAAAATAATTTATTTTTATTCCCAGTATCTCAAAACATGTTTCTACCCTGTTTTTAGCAAAACATTTTTTTTACCATCACAAATCTTTCTATATATATATATATATAAATTTAGTAATTTAAACTTATGCGAGAGTATAGCATAAATTATGAAAAAGTATTGTTGTTTAAAATATTTTTGCTTCCACATAGAGAAAGATTTGTGATGGTAAAAAAAATGTTTTGCTAAAAACAGGGTAGAAACATGTTTTGAGATACTGGGAATAAAAATAAATTATTTTTAGAAAATGTTTGTATGAATGTGTGTACGTGCACGTGTGTGTATGTATGGCTGTGGATAAACTTTGCTCTGAATATACACAGTAAAAATTAATGTTTAGCGGCTCGATTTTATTGTTTTTCCTTAAGGACGTCGGCTCAAAAAAATTTATTTTGCTTTTCGATGCGTTTTTGTTTTTTTTGCGGTTTTTCGATTTTTTAGTTTTAATTTTTTGGAATGTTCGATACCTTAGAAATAATATCATCGATTAAGTGATAATGCACTTGAAAGAGCATAAAATCCCATATCTTTTCTCATCTGAAATTTTTAATAAGCTATTTCCCTTGTTTTGATATTCACGAAATCGTCATTTTTATCAAACGGTTATATCTGTGAAAAATATCAAAAAAAATCTTTGAAAAAAATTGAGATGATTATGAATATGGAGAAGAATATTCTACAATAGTTTTGATGCTATATATTTTACTTTTGAAGAGAGAAAAATCTTTTTGTACGAAAAAATCGATTTTTATTCAATTGCGAATTCTGGAGTAAATCGGCAGCAGTTCATCTGAAACTTTCTTTTTCCAAAATGGTAGCTTTTTAGTATGTATTGAACGAGGTCTAAGCCTACATCACAACGACCTTTATATATCGAGATATTTGTGGTTATGTGTTTTTAAACATTATTCTTTGATCGAGTATACCTCCAGAATGGCACGGTCATTTTTTACCAAACAGGGCTCATTTTCTTCTCTTTTTAATGAAGATTTTCTATTATAACAATTTTTGGATTTTTGAGGTTTAGTTTTTCGAGTTTTTTGGTATGTAAGAAATGTTATGATCAATTTAGTGTAAATGCATTAAACAGAGCATAAAATTGCGTATCTTTTTCTACAAATTTTTCGCAAATTTTAGATACGCTCTTTCCCATTTCTTGTTATACACGAAAAAAGTCATATTGAGAATGAACGGTTATATCTCGGAAATCTATGATGACAAATCGTTCACAAAATTTTAGATAATTAGGAATACAGTGAATCTAAGTACTAACATCTGATTACAGTTGATTTAATTATTTAAATAATTTTAATAAATTACGTACTGAGAACACATATTGTTCTGTAATTTTAGTAAAAAATTATCTCTTGTTAAACCATCAATGATAAAGTAGCACACCCTTTTTGAGATATTATTTAGAATCGTATATAGTAATTTAAGATAAATTTATTAGAAACAAGAATTTCATATTCTAACAATTAATTTAGCTTCAGGAAGTTACGTGCCAATTGGCAGCGGTTTAAATAATATACTGCATACCATTTTCACAAATAAATTTAAGATAAGATAATATTTTACTAAAAAAATCTTAAAAATGTTCATTAAGTGCAATTATTTGAGTTAATTATTCAAAATAGGTCATTCAAACGCATTTTAACTGTGAACCCAAATTTTAACTGTATTAAATTTTAATAGTAAACACATATTTTTGTGACAAAAACAAGAGTATTAAAAAAAAAAAAAATTACGACACCTGTTAACAAAATTTATTTTAAAAATTACAAGAAAATTTCTCAACTTTAAATAAACCTATGTCAAAGTATAGCATTTAATAAGCAATTTAAAAAGTTTTGCATATCAAGTTACATTTTTTTTGTATTATAAATTGAAAATAATACATTTTGCAGCACTATAATTGTTGAATAATTTTATTTATGAATATAGTAAGTGCATTCTACTTTTAAATTTGTTTCTTAATTTTGTCCGATTTTATGAACAACGGATTCATTTATTACAAAAATATAAGAAAAATGAAATAACGGTATAAAACAAAAAACAAATCCAACAATCTTAATTTTATTTTTATTTAAAATCTTCATAAAGAATAAAAATAGAGCTATAAATGGCCAAAAATTACCGCATAATACTCAAAAAAATGCTACTAAAATTTTGTGAAAAAAATAATGAGTATCATTAAAATGAAAAAAACCTTATAAAAAGATGAATTGATAAATCTTAAAAATTATTCTTTATTTTAAATGTTCATCAAGATATGTCGTTGAAGTTGGGAACGTTCTTGGAAATAAGTACGAAATTTATATTATAAGTGTTTTAGAATTGCAAATCCGCTAATTCCGGTGCCAATAGACTTTAAATGATTAAAGAATCTATTGTGCGAAGTTTTATCAAAATTTATCATGTATATAGTATAAAAATAAGCTAAAATAGGTAAATAATTTCGACTACTTCTGATGTTAAGCCCTGACCCCAAAAGCGTGTTATGCATTACATCGGCAACATTTTAATTAATATATTAGCCAAGTTTCATCAGTCTTTATCCATCGGAAGGTATTTAAAGATTCAAAAGACCCTAAATTTTAGTGACCTTTAATTTTTTTTGCAAAATCTGAGACTCTGAACCCGCTAAGACTTTATATAAACGATTCCACATAATGTAATAGATGTGCTTGATTTTTTCATCTAATTTTATCACGCGGAAAGTGATGTTTGTTACCAAATACGGTGCAAAACCGACTAAATCTTCAATATTATCTTGAGTAATATCTTGATCCCGCTAAATCCTTTAGAAATAAATTCTGCGCATTTTTCTACATAAATCTACAAATTTTTAATGTGATCTATTATGTGGAAAGTCCTTTTAAGTTAATTGTTCTCAATAGCGCGACTGGAGAAGGATTAGGAATATTGATATCTATAGGTTCGCCTGTTCCTGTTCTTTAATGTACGCATACGAAAAAGTTGTGTGATTTTTTTAACTTTCCTTGAACTTTATAAACACACATTAGTTTTATAATTGTATATTTATAGTTTTTGATGATATATTAGTCATATATTTTCTGTTGTATAATTCATGATTGTATAATAAGTATTATCGAAGAAAATAATAAATAAAATCTCAAAATTTGGATGGATAACATAAAACATTAAATTATTTATAAAAATAAATTATGCATTTATAACTTTGAAAAATTCGTTAATTTTCTAAATGCACACCAAAATAACTCAATACGAAAATTAGTTATCCAACTTGTTAAATGCGATAGATACAATTTTATATTAGTAATGAACAAATTTTAGCTACGTAATAAGTAGAAAATAAAATACTTAATAATTATAAAAACAACCTTAATAAGAGGACGTCGTATACTGACAGTAGATTCCTATTTTACAACATTCTAGTAGTTCAAAGTATTTTCTTCAAAGAATTAACCGATTGACTTTAAACTTTAGGAAATTACTCAATATTCATAAATGAAGCGGGGACAACTATAGAAATGTCATAAAATGAGAAAAAATGAATTTTGTATGTTATCTGCATACCGACCTATAGTGCAAAATGGCGAATGGTATTCTGATATTAAGCCCTGATTCCTTATTAACATTAATATTGCTCGATGCCTTCCAGGCTTATATAATACATATACCGGCTATTAGATGAAAACGCATAGTTGTCCCCGCTCGCTATTATTTCAAAGAGTTGAATAAAATTTACCTTGTTTATAATGAAGAAGTATTGTGGCTAAAAACTTTGAACTACTACGCGAGGTAGTGATGTCTCAGTCGACGTAGCCGAGCAGCCGCCATTTGCCAAATATCAGTTCCTGGCTGTTATCACGAAAATTTTACACTAAAAACACATCTGTCCCCGCTCACAGCCATATTGAAGAATGTTATAAATCACAGTCTATAGACGAAAAATGTGTAATGCGATAAAAAACTTTGAACTACAACGTGAGATGATGGTCTGTCTACATTAACGCGTGGACGCCATGTTTATTAGTAACAGCGAGCGAGAACATCAGAGGGCGCCGTATGAACTTTCTTTCATCGTGCCGAGCGTGTTTCAATCAAAAGCCGCTAAATTTAAAAATCAATAATATATGAAACTAAATCCATTTACATGCAAATATCATTATTTTCATATTATTGTTTGTTTACATAACTATTGAGATTTTCTTCAAAATATTAAAAATTTGAATAAAATTTAAAAAAAGAATTATAAATCAATATACAAACTAAAAAAAATTGTTTATAAATATTGATCTAAGTAAATCGACATTCAATTGATAAATTATTAGTGAAATATTGGATAAACATTCGGCTATTGAACATGTCCAAACAATTCCTATACAATTTAATCATATATTGACAATAAATTAAGCATATATTTATTAGCATTTGATAATTATGTTTAAATAAATTATTTATATTTACCAAACAAGAATGTTTAGCGAATTTAAAAATTAATTTTAAATTTTCACAGGTTTCTATAGATACTTGATGTGCTCCTCTGTTCAAAGTATGAAGCCAATTTGAAGTATGTCGCAAAAGGACATTATTATGCAACGTTTAGTACAGAAACGCTATAAACTTAGTTGTACAGTTGGGGTTATGCACATTTTTCTCAGAATAGCATCCCAAACAAAAAAATTACTTTTTTATGCCGTGACTTCTCCATACGTATATGCAAAAAGGGAATTGTCGCAGACTCATAAAAAAATCAAGTACAACAACTTAGTCCATTACATCACATGCAATTATGCTACTCTGCGTGAACATTATCTTTCTAGCAGATATACTGGCTGATTGTTCCATTCCAATATGTAACTTTATATATATATATATATATATATATATATATATATATATATATATATATATATATATATATATATATATATATATATATATATATATATATATATATATATATATATATATATATATGTTTATTTACTTATAATTTCGTAAAATTATGGCTATCGCGCACACTGAGTGAATGTTGTACGAACGAGTCAGAATATGCGCATGCGCGAACAACTGATCTACAAGAACGACTAGAGGCGGCGGCGCTGTGTGCGACTCGTTACCGCCACGAGCGATAGACGCTCGCGGCGGTCATCTTTAGATTCTACGAACGAATCTCATAGCGTGCGGAGCTCCCACGCGTTTTTGGCGGTTAACGACCGTATCGCAATTATTGCGAATATCTTTCTTGTCGACTAACGGGTCGTCAGATTCATTAAGAATCACATCAAATCGCCAATTTGGCTGGACGATTCATTGCGAATCATACCGAATCGAAAGTAACGTGCGTGAAGCTGTGTGTGTGTGTTTTCATCGACTAGCGAGCACGTGACCGCATGCGGCGGTCGCCGAGCGTTCTTGCTGTGTTATTCGACTTAGTGTGTGTGTGCGCGAGACGTCAATGCAAATTATTTATCGTATCCTTGTTCCTGGTTTTTTATGTAGATTTATATTTTGTTCAGTGTAAAATACATTTGGTTAAGGCTTTTTCCCATAATGGTGTGTTTAATTTACCGACCTAACCTAAATATAAAAATTCACAATAAATAAAAAATGAAAAATAGAAAATCAAGCCTATATCGAATCAATTCATGGTGCCTCCTGTGAGGTCTGTTTCTTGCGCAAACAAGTGACGTCTCACGTGCACGAGTCGGCGCGTGCTCGAGTCAGTACGTGCAACAAAGGGACGATAGCGCGCGGCATTCCAGAGCGGTCATTCTCCAAACACGTTCATCGCTGCAGTGCATCATCTCGCCGTCGTCGCTCTCACAACAGGACGCCTCACCACCCAGTGGACTGCTGCATCGAGGAGCGAGAAAGTGTGGAAAATAAGATAAGTGGTTTTTCTTGTGCTACAAATTCTCATCAATTTCGCTTTTCAAATTATATCATGATCATACCGTTAAATATTTCGTTTATTGCTTATCTAGTTCACATTAGTAGTTAATAAAAGTTTTAGAATATATCAAGAAAATAAATTCATCGTTTTTATAATTGATTTTCGTCCGTCTCTGTCGGTCTGAGTCTTGGCGTAAATTCAGCACCTCGGCTTGGGGGGGGGGGGGGGGGGTGGGAGAACAGGCGCCGGTAAGCGTGCGCTGTGAACACGCGCGTTGGGGAATTCATGCGTCGATTCTCGGAATAGGGGAGAGAGAGAGGTAACGGAGAAAAGCGCACGCTATTGACACGAACGGCAGCGGTCGTTCTAGCAACATTAGTTTTTTTGTTTGCCTGTTTAATTTTAGTTATCCAGGATTTTCGAGCACAATAGGAACACGAGCTTTAATGTAGGCCGTGTACCTTTTTGATATTTTTAATATTCACATATGGTTTCAATCTCTAGATTTTTTACATTTCTTAAATTCGCTTAAAGTAAATTAATTTTAGTTTCAACTTTAAAATTTATTATGATTTAAAATTTTCTCTTTCAAAGAAAATACAAACTTTTAGTTTAAAACCAACATAATAGAAATCATTTAATTATTTTTAACAATTGCTCATATTCTGATAATTGAATTAGTAGTTAATCAGATTCAATATTTTGAAATAATTCAAACATTTTAGTAGTTTTCAACGGTTAAGAGTATTCGGTTATTTGTGCCATTTTCATTTCTTTCAATGAAAAACTTTTTTTTTACAATGTCTGTAAATCAAGAGAAGCTAGCACGCATTGCGTATATTGTGCAAAACAACAAAACTTTTGAAAATAAAATAGAAGTTTTTAAATCATATGTAGAAGCGCCCAACGCAGATCCCATCAATGCGAATTTACGTTTGAAGCCTCTAGAGACTTTATTTGTAGGTTGTAGCAAATACATTGATAAACTGACTTCTTTGCAAGCAAATCACCCTATACTCGATGCATTTATTGAATTAGAGTTAAACTACTACACAGTTACTACCGCGGTCACTAAATTGCAAAACGGAGGACCTTCTTTAAGCTCAACTTTAAACACGACAAACGGCACTATAACTGAGAGACATGACCTGCCTAAGCTTCCAGAGATAAAACTCCCCACTTTTGAGGGTAAACGTGAAGATTGGTTATCGTATAAAAACAGATTTGACGCTTTAGTGCATTCTCGCACCGATCTTAGCAACTACGTTAAGCATACTCAATTGTTGAGTTCTCTCACTGGTTCGGCTAAAGATAAAATCGTAGAATTTGAACCTAGTGAGGAGGATTATCTTAAAGCTTGGCAGGCGCTCATCGACTCATATGATCACAAGCGCATTGTGGCGGTCGAACATCTCGACGCAATTATAGATTTACCAGTGTTTACTAGTGCGTCTGCGAACAATCTTTCCACGCTTCTCGATAAGACTCGTCAACATGTTCATATGTTAGAAAGAATTGATGCTAGACCTAGTGACGAGCTTATAGTTAGACACGTGGAACGATGCTTACCTCCAGCGACTAGAAATAGATGGCAGAACAAACTAGAATTAGACAGTTTACCAAATTTGAGCGACCTTTTCAAATTCCTTCAAGCTAATATTTTCAAATTACAAGCGTTGGAATGTTCGACCACAGCAAGTCGCAATAACAATCAAACTAAGAAAAGGGCTGGTGAAAAACTCGAAAGGAGACAGAATAAGGTAACTAGAGTCAATGCGCGGTCCTTAGTAACTACTACCTCGAATGTCTCTAACAATGTTTGTCTCAAATGCAATGAGAATCATCATCTTTTTAAATGTCCAGCTTTCAAAAGGCTTAAGTTTTCAAAACGTTGGGAGTTCGAAAGGGCAAATAAAATGTATTTCAATTGTTTGTATGTGCACCCTTTACCATGTAAGAGTGAAAAACGTTGCAAAAAGTGTCAACAAAATCATCACACTTTACTTCATTCAGACAAAAAATTTCAGACATATAAAACAGAAACTCCTAAAAAGGAAGATGCTTCTACATCTACAACTCCTAAAATCTGACTATTACGTCATTCATACGTTTCTAGTGTTCTTCCCTCTGATTCTCAATTAATGACTACTGCAGTTTTGAAATTTCAGAACAATCGAGGAAATTGTGTAATGGCCCGCGGATTATTAGATTCTTGTTCCGCAGTAAATTTAATAACTGAAAAATTTGTTAAATTATTAAACTTATCAAAACAGACTTGTTTAATTAATATTCGAACCGTTGCTGGTTCATGCGCGGTTTCAAATCATTATGTCAAAGCCATTTTTAATTCTACTTACAATAATTTCAGACGAGAATTAAAATTTTTAATAGTGCCTACCATTGCTGATTCCGTGCCTAATGACACATTTTCTCGGGATTCATTTGATATACCCAAAAATCTACAACTTGCTGACCCTCAATTTCATGTACCTAAACCAATTGATGTTTTATTAGCATCACGTACAACTTTATCAGTATTAGCGATAGGTTAAATCAAACTTAAAAACAAAGATACTCAGATCATACTCCAGAAAACTACGAGTAGTTTAGGATGGATAGTAGCAGGAGGGACAGATGCCCTCACAACATCAGCAAATTCCTCATGTAATGTAGTTAAGCTAGACAAACTTCTCGAGCGTTTTTGACTAATAGAAGATTTCGATCACGAGCCTGTTAAATCCCGCGATGACATCGCTTGCGAACAGTATTACGTGGATAACACTCAGCGCGATGAAACGGGTAGATATATTGTTCGTCTCCCTTTTAGAGATAGTAAATTCAAATTAGGTGAATCTAGAAGATTAGCTTTGAAACGTTTTTATGCCCTCGAAAGAAAGTTTGAATCCAATCCACAGTTAAGACAAGAATACTTTAGGGTGATGGAGGAGTACATTTTATTAGGTCACATGTCACTCTGCGACGACACTAATGATGGATGTTATCTTCCTCATCACGCTGTGATTAAGACATCCAGCGATACTACAAAGGTTAGAACGGTATTTGACGCGTCAGCCAAAACTCCGATTTAAAACTTGGTATTTCATTGAATGAAGTTCTTTTGGTAGGTCCCACTATTCAAAACACAATCTTCGAACAGCTTTTTAGATTTCGCACACATCGTTACGTCATCACAGCTGACATTGAGAAAATGTATCGGCAAGTTTTAGTTCACCCCGATGATAGGAAGTTTCAGAAAACGTTGTGGTATCATCAAGGCAGAATGCGAACTTTTCAATTGAACACAGTCACATTTGGAGTAGCATGCGCACCCTTTCTAGCTATCTGTACACTTCATCAACTTGCTCGTGACGAAGCGAAAAACTTCCCACGTGCTTGTAAACTTTTGACGCGTGATTTTTATGTAGATGATTTCATTTCAGGCGCGGACTCAATCGATGAAATTTTAAGCATTTGCGACGAAATGATCGAATTGTTAAGTATGGCTTCGTCATTAGACAGTGGGCGTCTAATCATGAATCCGCTCTGAATAACATCAACAAAATGGTTTTCAATCTCGATTGCGAAATTAAGTTAAATCCCATTCATAAAACTCTCGGAATCATTTGCGACTCACAGTTAGATTATTTCACATACAAAGTACAACCTTTAGATCCTGAAACGATTTCAACCAAAAGAAAGCTGTTATCCGAAATTGCCAAAATTTTTTACCCTCTTGGTCTGTTAGGGCCAGTCATTCTTTACGCCAAGGTGTTAATTCAGGATTGCTGAAAAGCCAAGATCACTTGGGACGAATCTCTTCCTCAAGACATTCATACTAAATGGAAGTCTTTAGCTGATCAGTTATCATGTTTACAAGATTTTTCAATTTCCCGACACATATTTAGTGTTAGTTCTGTGAGCATAGAAATTCATGGTTTCTGTGATGCAAGTCTTTCTGGGTATGGTGCATGTCTTTTCATTAGATCCATAGATTCAAAGGATATCGTCAAAATAAATCTTGTGTGCAGCAAATCTAGAGTTGCTCCATTGAACGGCGTCACTATCCCTCGTTTAGAACTTTGTGCTGTTTCAATTCTCAAAAACTCTATGTTGAATCAAAGGCTCAATTCGATTTCCCTTTAGAGAGAGTAATTTTCTGGTCAGATTCCACAATAGTACTTTGTTGGCTAACTAAGGCTTCTCACTTGTTGAGAACATTCGAATCTCATAGAGTAGCAGACATTCAAACGTTAGACAATCAAGTTCAATGGAGACATGTCCGTTCTGAGGACAATCCAGCAGATTCTCTATCTAGAGGTCAATTACCATCAGATTTTGTTAAAAATTCGCTATGAACTTCAGGTCCTCATTGGTTGTCTCGTCCTGAAGAAGAATGGCCGAGGATGATAGAAATCCGATTTGACAAAACTCCCGAATCAGAGAAAGAAACTTGTTTGTTAGTTGATCAGACAGAAGATTTTTTCAAAAATTTTTATAGTAGATTTTCGTCTTACTCTAATCTTGTTAGAACCACTGCAGTTCTATTACGGTGTAAAGGTTTAGAATGCTAGAAATCAACTAGATGTCAAGGTCGCAGGTTGTCCCTAGTAGAAGTAGAAGAAGCAGAACGGTTCATTTTAGCTAAGGTTCAACGTGAACGTTTCGATAAGGAGATTAAACTTTTTAAAACCGCTCGGGACACCACCCCCGGCGAAATTACCGTTCCATTTCGGAAAGGGACCAAGTTAGATGAAATGAATCCTTTTCTTGACGAACTAGGGATGGTTCGTGTGGGCGGTCGTTTGAAGAAATCAGAACTGATCTATAATCAAAAACATCCTTTATTGCTACCTAGTAAACATCATATGTCTGATATCCTCATTCGTGAAGTCCACGAAACCAATTTACACGCTGGTATCCAATCAACCCTGTACGCTGTTCGCGAACGCTTCTGGATCCTCAATGGAAAAAATCAGGTTAGAAAGATTGTACATAATTGTGTCGAATGCATTCGTCAACGTCCAAAAATGATGCAAGCGACAATGGCGGATTTGCCGGAGCCTCGGGTAACTGAAGCCCCAGTGTTCAGTCATACGGGTCTAGATTTCTTCGGTCCTATCCTCATCAAGGAGAAAAAAGATCGGAATAGAAGTTTCATCAAAACTTACGGCTGTGTGTTCGTGTGCATGGCAACGAAGGCCGTACATATCGAATTAGCAACTGATCTGTCAACTGAAGGGTTCTTAGCAGCTTTTCGTAGGTTTATCAGTCGAAGGGGTATACCAGAACACGTCTATTCAGACAATGGTACCAATTTTGTAGGAGCCAATAAAGAACTTCGTCAAATCTTCGAATTGCTAGACACTCCTAAATTCAAAGAAGCGATAGGAAATGTCGCTTTGACAAAACGAATTGAATAGCATTTCAATCCGCCTTTATCACCACATTTTGGGGGTCTCTGGGAAGCAGCCGTAAAGAGTTCTAAACATCATTTAAAACGAGTGATTAAAGACCAAAAGCTCACTTATGAGCAGATGAACACGTTGTTAATCGAGATAGAAGCTATCCTGAATTCAAGACCGTTATGCACTCTTTCGGCTGATCCCAATGATCCTCTAGCCATAACACCGGCTCATTTGCTCATCGGTCGACCCTTCAATTTCTTACCCGAGAAAAATTTGATTTCAGTTCCTGATAACAGACTGTCGACCTACAACTTCATCACCAAAGCCAGACAGCATTTTTGGAAACAATGGCACAAAAATTACCTGAACGAACTTCAAAAGCGCCAGAAATGGTATTACTCGAATGCAGAGTTGAAAATCGGATCTGTAGTCGTCTTAAGGGAAGATAATCTCGGATGCGCAAGGTGGCCACTGGGTGTGATCGTCGAGGTGTTTCCTGGGAGCGACGGCATCGTTCGAGTCGCCTCTGTCAAGACTGCGAGCGGCGTTTATAAACGCAATATTACTTGTCTTTGTTTATTACCCGTTACTTAAGTTATAAAATTAAGGATTGAGTTTGACTAATTAATTTAGAATTAAATTCATGTTCTTATACTTAAAGTTACTTTCGTTTAATTTGTAAGATAGTTTAAAGTCAGTTAACTATTTTCAAGTAGATACTATTCTTATCAATGTTTATTGTGATAATTAATGCCAATCAATAAATCAGTCCCTCCAACGGAAACTGGTTTAACTTGTATTATTCACCAAAGATTCGGTAAATATAAATTTAATTTCGTTATAGTTCGTATTTTGTATAATGTTGAAAATTAATTTAAGTATAGATTCAAGCGTGTTTCAAAATTGCCATATATATCTTCTATATAGTTTTATCAAACTCTGTTACATTCGTTGTAATCCAACTCATTCCTGAGAATATGCACATGCGCGAACAACTGATCTACAAGATCGACTAGAGGCGGCGGCGCTGCGTGCGACTCGTTACCGCCACGAGCGATAGACGCGCGCGGCGGACATCTTTAGATTCTACGACTGAATCTCATAGCGTGCAGAGCTCCCTCGCGTTTTTGGCGGTTAACGACCGTATCGCAATTATTGCGAATATCTTTCTTGTCGGATAACGGGTCGTCAGATTCATTGAGAATCACATCAAATCGCCAATTTGGCTGGACGATTCATTGCGAATCATACCGAATCGAAAGTAACGTGCGTGAAGCAGTGTGTGTGTGTGTTTTCATCGACTAGCGAGCACGTGACCGCATGCGGCGGTCGCCGCGCGTTCTTGCTGTGTTATTCGACTTAGTGTGTGTGTGCGCGAGACGTCAATGCAAATTATTTATCGTATCCTTGTTCCTGGTTTTTTATGTAGATTTATATGTTGTTCAGTGTATAATAAATTTAGGGTTTTTTTATGCCGCCAAGGCTTTTTCCCATAATGGTGTGTTTAATTTACCGACCTAACTTAAATATAAAAATTCACAATAAATAAAAAATGAAAAATAGAAAATCAAGCCTATATCGAATCAATTCACTGATTTTCACCGCTAAATTCTTTAATTATGGCCGCAAACTCAAAAAAACTTTAGTTCAATGATTTTTCGCATTACATTGTAGTAAAACTCGGATACAACGCAGCCACATGGGGCTGCATGAACAGGAATCCGCGCCGTTGTATTTAGTCCAGGCGAATTACCTTCTTTTGATGAATTAATTCCTAACAGGCTAAACTCACCGAGAAATGGTCAAAATAGTAATCACAAATACTTAGGTGAAAAATGTAGGAGCTGGATCTTCCCGGTTGCAGAGGGGTGGGGGTGGAAAACGTTTTTTTGCGATTTCCGGTGTAAATATTTGTATAAAAAAAAGTTGAATGAGAAAGTTGTAGATAATTAAAAAATAAACAACTTTTGTCTGGAACATTTTTTTATATAATCTCAAAATTTGGTATAAAAATGGATAAATACAAATTTTTCATTTTTTATTTTTAACTCCGCCAAAAAAAATTCAACCAATATGAAAATTGGCTGAATTGTAGCTTTTTGTATCCCAAAAAAGTAGAATTTTTTTTCCTCTAAGTTAATTAATTTTTGAGAAATTCATGATTTTCAAAAAAAAGACGTTTTTTTTCAAATCCCTCAAAAATCATTTTTATTTGCTCTAGACACTTCATCCGGCGCTCATTGTTTTCGTAAAGACTTTAACTTTCATATAAAACAATAAAAATATACCCCTTGAAACAAAAAAAATTGTTCAAAATTGCAAAAAACTGAAAAATAAAGGTTTTTCAACATTGGTTTGAGTGATATTATTCATTGAAATATCTTTCATAAATTAATATAAAATGTAAAAAATAATCTTATTTATAAATTTGTAAGGAAATGAAATAATATTCATTCGTTCAAATTAAAATAAAATATTAATTTATTAAAAAACAAAAGGTTAAAAAGGTTATTTAGTGACTTGGTTTATTTAATATTTCATTGAATTTGTTTTATGATTCTTTAAATTTACGCGCCCTTTCAAACGCGTATATACTATACCTGTATATATATACATTTAGCTATGTATATATATATATATATATATATATATATATATATATATATATATATATATATATATAGAATAATAATAATTCCCTGAATTGTCGACCGAACCATACATTATTTACTTTATAAACAAAATTACGTACATTTAACTAAAAGCCAAACTAGTTAGCCCTTCGTTGAATAGTAATACACCTCTCTACAAAGTTTTAGGCGTTAAACATAACAGCACCCTACAAAATTATTGGAATGAAATATCACCAACATTTGATTCCAAGCATTATTTAGGGTGCCTTTGATTTTAACCTCTAAAACTTCGTAGACAGGTGTATTACTACTCAATGAAGAACTAGCGGGTTTGGAGTTTAGCTAAATATACGTAATTTTATAAGTATAAATAATTATTCACTACTTGGTCGGTAAAAATCAAGGCGGGAAATTTGAATTCTCAATTTACTTTCGAACCCCCTTAAAAGTCTGAAAAAAGTGGTTTTGAGCACTCGAATCATCACACCAAAAATCATGAAGATAGCTATTTTCAGTACAAAACTGACTGGCATTGTCGCAAAATGGGCAAATATCAATATTCATATAAAAATTTAAATAATTCAAAATATGATTCAAAAGCTTTTGAAATGTATATTTTGGCAATATGGTCATATTTAGCTTTGAATTTAGCATGAACAAAGTTACAAATATTCTACATACCAAAAGAAACATTCCTACCGAAATAAAAAACTTGCTTCCTCATAGCAGAAGCTTTGTGATGATACAAAAGAAAGTTGTGCTAAAATCAGTATAGAAAAACATTAGGAATCTAAATAAACTATTTTTAGAAAATGTCGGTATGGATATGTGTGTGTGTGTGCATATGAGTGTGTGTGTGTGTTTGTGCGAGTGTGTGTGTGTGTATGTATGTGAGTGTGTGTGTGTGTGTGTTTGTGTGTGTGTTTGTGTGTGTGTGTTTGTGTGTGTGTGTATATGTGTCTATGTGTGTGTGCGTGAATGTGTGTGTATATGTGTATGTGCGTGTGTGTGGGTGTGTGTGCGTGTGTGTGGGCGCGTGCGTATGTGTGTGTGTTGGTGTGTGTGTGTGTATGAATGTGTGTGTTTGTGTGTGTGTGTGTGGGTCTGTGTGTATGTGTGTGTGTGTGTTGGTGTGTGTCTGTGTGTGTGGATGTAGATCAGCATTACTCTGAATATACACGGTAAAAATTAATGTTTTGGGCCTAAATTCTTTTTGTCCTTTTTGTAATGTAGGCGGTTCAAAAATATTTTTTTTTGTTTTTCGATGCGCTTTTGTATTTCTAGCAGACTTTCGATTTTCTAGCTTTAGATTTTCGAGTTTTTTGGTACCTTAGAAGTAATATCACCGATTGAGTGATAATCCATTTGAAGGAGTATAAAATTATCTATCTATTCCAACCCAAAATTTTGAATAACCTATTTTTCTTGTTTTGTTATTCACGAAATCGTGAGTTTTATTCAAACGGTTATATCTGTGAAATATAAGAAGGAACATTATTGAAAAAAATTGAGATGATTAGGAATATGGAGTAGAATATTCTGTAATATGGAGAATACAGTTAGTCCGGTAAGTCCATAAGTACACTTCTGAAGAATAGTTTAAAGCCTCGGCGACCATGAAAAATATACTGCCTGATTCAAAAAACCATGGTAAGTGGTTAAGAAGTCTTAAATTCAATAATGTAGATTAGCGAATTATTAAGGGACTATAAAGACCACTCGAGGGGTCTAATTAGTAGCAAACTCACATATAACATACATATTTAAGATATAAAAACTTGCATCGACTTAGATTATGTCCAAATATTTTTGCAGTGTATATAATGGATAATTACTTTTTATAGAATTAACTAAGGCTGGCTCCCTTAAACAACTTTTACTATTAAATTGTGTCACAATCTTTAACAATTTTCAACTCGAGTAAAAATTCAGACAAATTCTAAGCTTCTTTCAGTCATTATACTTATCTTTATAATTAACTCGTAAACGTAGAAATAAAAGTAATATCTTGTATTCATATATAACTTGGTTGGAAACAGAGTTGGTTTCGTCTTATATACTTATACCATCCAATTAACAGAAGTGCGGCGTGTTATTTATCGAGTCTACTCGTACCGCCGGAATCGTTCTCTGGCAGTCCTCGCCACTTTCGTTTTGTACTCCAATCGTACATAACGAAGTGAGTTCGCGAAAGAGAAATAGAGATAGAGACACATATAGAGACGCTCGGGTGGGGGTGGCACTGGAGAGAGAGAGAAGTGGAGGGAAGCGAGAGATGGTAAGTTCAAGAGAAACGGAAGAGAGACACAACTAAGCGAATGAGAGGAGTATACTACATTGAGAGAGTTAGGTAAATGTGGATCAAGCCGATTCTGAGCTACCGAGAGAGTTCCTGTCTGCGCGATGCTGAATTTTCGATTATACAGGAAGAACATTTCTCAGGCGTAACATTGTCCCAATTGTCCTATTCCGTTCAAAACAACAACTTTTGCATCAAATAATTATCTTCATTCTTTTTTTTTTTATAATCGCAATTTCTTTGAGCATCGTCTATTCCAGTTTTTTAAACGCACTATAAGGTTTTGATATCGAATTTTGCATTAAAAGTTTGTTTGATAGCCATTATATAAAAAACGTAATCTTTTATGATCAAAATCGACCACCCAGTAGAGCAGCGAGAGATCGGAGGAGATTCTACTACGAGAATCCGAGATTGTACGGCTTACCACCGCCCTTTCACTGTCCTCGACTGTCGCTCTCCATCTCTCTGTTTCTCTATCGTGCCTGTGCCCACTCTCTCTTTCTCGTTCCCTCCCCGCTTTAGCCATTGCATTCGTCTCCTTGTCTCTTTTTCTCTCACATTCATTGACTATTTCAGTGTCACCCTCGATCATCCCCCAATCCCAACTATATCCATCTTCTGGTTGTCCGTCTTCGTTTCACCGCACTTCCTGCCTGTCTTCTATTTCTTTACTCAACTTTCCAAGTTAACCCTCTCTCTCGCTCATCGTAGCCACATCCATCGGTTTCCCGCGCAGTCAAGAGAAAAGTATATAAAGAGCTGTCCGTCTTTCGAACTTTCGTGTCCTAGTATGAAGGTACCTCTTCTCTTTTCACGAATCCTTCTTCCCTCTTTTCTCTCTCCCTCTCTTTCACTACACCAAACTACGCAATTAACCAATATTTTAATGAGTGTATCTTTTATGCTTCTTTTTTACTCTGCTCATTTTTCGCTTCGAAAGCAGTGAGTTCAACAAACGTGTGTGTTTTTTCCATAAAGAATAGTAAATCTGTTTTAACATTAAATTTTGACACATACAATATTAAACTGAAATAATAATACTACAATCATAAACAAATTATATCTGCAGTTTCCTAGATCGTTTAGTTAAATAATATATTTGTGTTAAGGGGATGTAATAGAAAATTTACCCAGTGATTACTTATGATATCTACGTTATAGACTGTCTTTGTATTTTAAAATATTTGCGTTTTCATTATTCAAAATGAAAAAAATTATATTAAGAAAAAGGATTTTAAAATTTGTAAATATACGATTACTTTAAATCAAGCTTGATAACGATACAATAACAAAATTATTACAGTGTATTGAAATCAGTTTAAAATTTGACAAATAGCTCAATCGCTTATGTTGACTGGTTGAGGAGGATATCAACGATTCTGATGACTAAATGACAAATATTTTTCAGCTTACAAGCTCGCTGCTTGTCACTTCAAGAGAAAATTTTTTATAATCGTTCGAAGACTGAAATGGGGCCTTAAAATTTTATCAACTCAATCCTGACCGACGTAGAATTAAAGGGGAATTATTGTATAGATGATAAAAAAAAGATGTAATTTTTGGAGATTTTTCACAAAGAATGTATTTATTTAAATTACTTGAAACTTTTTTTTATGTATTAATACATTGTTCAACATTAAAAAAAATTACATATCGGTTTGATCAATACATATAGATATACAGCAGTCGTGCGCAGCAGCTTCGGCTTCGAAACCTACAAATGGCGCGATTTTTAGCATCCGATAAAATTATGTAAAACACAAAAAAAAAATTTAGTCAAAGTATGATAATATGTGTTGGATGAGCTGACAAAACAAAACAAAATAATGAATTAAAGTTTTGGTAGGACTTTAAAAAAGTACGATTTAAAAAAAAATCAGTCTTTAAATAGCAATAAAATGATGATGACATTATGATTCTGTAGATATACTCAGTTCATCTGGTGGTTAATGTAATTTTGTATATGTTTAAAAAAGTTGAAGTTGATTGAAAAAGTAGTTTCGAGAAAAACGAATTTAAAGTTTTCGCTCTCCGATCTACCTGCTCGACACGTATGAAGTAAAGTAAGTTTAAGCATTACTCGCTAATCAAATCAGCAACTATTAGGAATAATTAACCTTCGGCTATGTAACGTACGTGTTATCCTTATTTGGTATCGTATTTAGATAAATAAGTTATTAGGAACACAAATTGCAATAATTATCAATATTCTATTATTAATTTGAGATGATATAACAAATCAACGGGACAATAAATATCGCATTTTTACAATGTCGATTTTTTTAAATGTCTGTCAAGTAGAATTAGCTTTAAAAGCGTCTAAGTTTCGATGTCGCTTGAAGGATCTTAGATTATGGTTGGAGTCACTTCTAAATATTATTTAAAAAGATAATATCGAGGTGTCCTTATTAAAAAATCGCTACAAGCCTAAAAGAATAAAAAAGTGTAAAAGTAGACAAAAATGACGTTTGTTCGCACACTTCTTAGATGGGATTGGAACTAGGGTTACCGTGGGTCCCGAAAGTTATATTTATGAAGCTATTCAGGCATAAAATTAATGCCCGATATTGGCCGTAATTGCAATGCATTTCTTTGCTAATTACATTAAAATTAGTTTTTGAGATATATCAAAATCAAAATTCCGAGATATAAATTTATAGTTATCAAAAAAAAATTGTATTTATGAAGTTTTCTAGGCATTGAATTATTGCTTGACATTTTCCCGTAATTGCTTAGCACCTTTTACTAATTGCATTAAATTTGGTTTTTGAAATATATCATAATTAAAAATTACGAGATATGAATTTACAGTTTTCGAAAAAAAATTGTATTTATGAAGTTTTCTAGGCAAAGAAAACTCGACTTTCTCCCGTGATTGCTAGGCACTTTTAACTAACTGTATTATATTTAGTTTTTGAGATATCTCAAACTCAAAATTTCAAGATATTAATTTTGAGTTTTCGGAAAAAATTTGTATTCATAAGGGTTTTCAGGCGTAGAATTATTATCCAACATTTGCCCTATAATGGCTAGGCATTTTTTGCTAATGGCATTGAATTTAGTTTTTGAGATTTATAAAAATTAAAATTCTGAAATACACATTTTGGATTTTTAAATAAACTAGTAATTTAAATGATATTCTTAGCAAATTTTCCCGTATTTTACTAATCCAGAATATAACATAGTTCGTACGAATTTTTAATAATTAACATGAAACTTTCTCGCGTAGACGACTTTAAATTTATAAATTACGAAAAAATTATACTCAAATGTCCAATAAAATTTCCCCACCTATGAATAATAAGGAATACCTCGAAAATTCCAGAAATCATTTGCAAAACGAATATCTCTTGTTTAGGGGTGCCGCGAGTCGAGACAAGACGAGACATCTGAAAATCATTTGACATTTTATTTTTCGTCTTTGTCTTGTCTTAACCTTGTTTTGTACTTAACTTATCTTGTTCTTGGTCAATAAATGATATTCTCGTTATGTTTTGATATTGTCTTGGTTATGTCCTAACTTGTTAAAAAAATTCAAATTTCCATTTGATCAAATTAATTACCGATTTAATGAATAAAATAATTAATATTTATAACGTTACGTATGAGTCCCATATTCGTTGAAATGAAAAATAAATTTTTACCACAGCGACATTTTTACTACGCATCATAATATACACCTTTAATGACATAACTTTTTTAGTGTTCAAAAATTTTATATAGAAACTTTGACAGAGAATAGCATTTAGTTACTAAAACATAATGTGCATACATAAAAAAGTGTGCCACCTATAAAAATATAATGGCTTCACCAGTTTAAAAAATTCATATTTTTATGGCACACCTGCGCAATAAGTAAAAATAACTTGAAACATTGCGTAATTGGTAGAATTTAATGTGCAAGACATGTTTAAAAAATGCTAAACTTATATTTTAATCTGTTGAGAAAAAATATAACTTTTTCAAAATCTATAAATGGACATTTTTACTCTACACTGGTCTCTCACCTTTTATGCAATAACTTTTTTAGCGTTTACACTTTTGAATCGAAACTTTGGCAAATATCAGTATTTAGACGAAGGGAAAAGCTCGGCTACATCTGCCGGAGACCCCTGCACTTAAGGCTTTAGCGGCTCAAACAGTAGAATGACATGATCACCAAGCAGTGTCGGCTGTAGAACAAAGCAGTTATAGCATAGCGATTCAGAAACAGATTACTGTTGATATACTACTAGCAAGAACCGCCCGCTCGTTAACGCTTGCTAGCGCTTTGGAAGCAATAGAAATGTATTACCAACATTTTTTAACAATATTTTAATATTCAATATTTTTTTTTAATATTGTATGTATGTTAGAGGATTCGCTATTAGTATGTGTAGATAGTAGATAAATGCAGATGAAATATTTTAAGAGAGGGTGGATGGAAGGTATATGTAAAGAATAAGTTCGGAAGGTAATAACAAAAATATTTTCAAAAATTATAACATAAAAGATAATTATAACACAATTTTTTCTACACCAGTGGTATTCCGTTAATATAATGTAGATAGAGGTAGAAGATAAGTGAGACGATTATCTCGCACACGTGCACGTACACACACTATAAAGAATCTTCGATATTAGTAAAAAATATCAATAATAAAGAAAAATCATACGCAGCATCCGGTACATCTGGCCTACACCCGAGATGATCATCTCACACAAGTGCATGTACACACATTATAAAGAATCATTGATAGCAGTAAATCATATCGATAATAAAGACAAATCATACGCAGCGTCGAACATCTAAGCCACACCCGAGATGATCATCTCGCACACGTGCTCATATACCCATTATGTAGAATCTTCGACAGCAGTAAATAATATCGATAATATAGAAAAATCATACGCAGCATCCTAGATATCTGTACCTCACACGAGATGGTCATCTCGCACACGTGCACGTATACACACTATAAATAATCTTCAATACTAGTAAAAAATATGATACTAGTAAAAACTCAAATGCAGCATTGAAGATATTTAGACCAAACCCGAGATGATCATCTCGCACACGTGCACATACACCCACTGTAAAATTATCGTTAGTAGTAAAATGTATCGATCATACTGAAAAATCATATGCAGCCCCCCAGACATCTGGATTACACTTGAGATGTTCATCTCGTACACATGCACGTACACCCACTAGAAGAAATTATTGACAGTAGTAAAAAATATTGATAATAGTGAAAAATCATACACAGCATTCGGGGCATCTGGACTACACTCGAGATGATCGTCTTGCACACGTGCACATAAACCCAGTATAAAATTATCGATTGTAGTAAGAAGTATCGATATTACTGAAAAACCATACGCAGCCTCCCAGACATCTGGCCTACACTCGAGATGATCATCTCGCATACGTGCACGTACACCCACTGTAAAATTATCAATAGTAGTAAAAAGTATCGATAATACTGAAAAATCATACTCATACTCCCGTACATCTGTACCATACCCGAGATAATTATCTCGCATACGTGAACGTACACCCACTATAAGAAATTATCGATTGTAGTACAAAATATCAATACGCGAGAATGGGGTATTGTCGGTCACCTAAGCAAACGTGTTTGTTATTTCCACTTTGAAATTGTTTTTTTTAACTTTTAATAATTATTATGTTAGTTCAAACCATTGACTTTAAATATTTCTTATTGGTTTAATATAAAAGTTTAAGATATCGAAGCTATAATTCGAAATAAAAATAAAGCATTTTGACCTGATTTACCTCAGATCATCGAAAAATATCGATAATAGAGAAAAATCAACGCAGCATCCGGGACATCTGGACCACATCCGAGATCATCATCTCGTATACGTGCACGTACATCCACTGTAGAATTATCGATAGTGGTGAAATTATCGATGATATTGAAAAATCATACGTAGTCTCCCACACATCTGGACCACACTTGAGATGTTCATCTCACGCACATGCACGTACACCCACTATAGCAAATTATCGATAATAGGATAAAGTATCGATAATACTGAAAAATCATGTGTAGCCTTCCATATATCTGGACCATACCCGAGCTAATTATCTCGCATATGTGGTCGTACACGAACTATAAGAAATTATCGATTGTAGTAAAAAATATCGATAATTGTGAAAAATCATACGCAGCATCCGCGACATCTGAACCACACGCGAGACGATCATGTCGCACAAGTGTATGTATACACATTATATATAATCATTGATAGCAGTAAATAATATCGATAATAAAGACAAATCATATGCAGGATTCGGGACATCTGAACCACACCCTGGATGATCATCTCCCATATAGAACTCAATATTGCAGTAATATGATATAAGTATTATACGTAATATTAAATATTCCTGCGATATATAGCAGTGATACTGTAGCAACATTTAATGTCCGCGTCGATTTTATCACAGGAATATTACGGGGAATATCAGTACAATATTTTGGTCACAATCAGGTAACATTTCAGTAACATCACAACAATATTATGGGTTGTTAGTTGTTGCGGTGAGGTCGGAAAATATTGCAGTGATATTGCAGCAATATTATAATTATTTCACAATAATAATGGAATTACCAAGTAATATTTTAGTGAAATTGCAGCAGTATTATTATTATTTTAACGAAAGTATATATATCATCCTTTTCATTTTTTATTATTTTTAATTCGCCGTAACGCTAGTACCATTATTAGTTTAGTAATATACATATAATAAACGCCTGTCAATAATCGTTCATACGCAGCAGCTTCGGGATGAGACACATTATTGTAATGTTTTAACCATTCTTATATAGTAACTTTAGACGAATCTTTGCACTTGCGAGAACACGCCAAGGCGCCATTTAGCGGTAATCTTGAGAAAATTTACTTTCAAATAATGTACAATGAGAATATTCGGTTTCCCTGGATTTATTTTTCCGTAACCCTTGACTAACTACATTATTAAAACATTTTTAAAGTTATAATTAAGATTCCTGGAAAAATAAAACGATATAATTTAAATGTTATTGTTAAACAAATGATGATTTATTGCCATATGATATAGAAGAAATATTTCCACAGTATTATTTTGAAATGCATTCAGGAAAAATCATTCTGTAATCTTACAGGAATATAGATATTATATCTTAAAGTAATACGTCACATATTAATATTACAGAATATTTCGCATATATTTCAGTGTGAGGTGTAACAGTGTAATATTATACAAATATTTTGGCAGTATTAAGGGGGGCAGGCCTGGGTTAAACCCAAAAAAAGACTTTCTTTCTACAAGTCCAGTACAACTTTTTATGTTTAAAAGCAATCATTTTGAAAATTTTTATGTTACTAAAGCGTAATAATATCTTAAATTTTACCGTTGTAAAACTTCAGAATCGTGACCCAACATGTCAAAATAAATCACTGTTTTCAATACCATATTTATTAAAGGAACTTTAATCCTCACGCGATTCAAGGTGACATGGTGAACGAAATTTTTACATGTTTTATAAAAAGAGCGGAGCACTTTTCGTTAAATTTTTTTTTATTTATTTTTTTCGGAGATCTAATCAATGTTTTAAAAATTTTTTTTTAATATTTTTAAAAAATTGATTGAATTTGCGAAAAAAAAGTAATAAAAAAAATTTGAATTGAAAAGTGCTCCGCTCTTTTTGAAATATGTGTGAAAAGGAATCGAATAACCGTCGAAAAAAGAAATTTCGTTCACCATGTCACCTTGAATCGTGTGAGGATCAAAGTTCCTTTAATAAATATGGTATTGAAAACAGTGATTTATTGTGTCGTGTTGGGTAAGGTTCTGAGGTTTTACAACGGTAAAATTTAATATAGTATTATGCTTTGATAGCATAAAATTTTTCAGAATGATTTCTTTTAAATATAAAAAGTTTTCTGGACTCGTAAAAAAAGTCTATTTGGGGTTTAACCCAGGCCTGCCCTCTTAATGTGATATTTATTGAGAAATATTATTATGAATACTTGCAGGAATATTATTAGTATAATATTTCCATGCGATATGTCGCATAACAATATTACAGGATATTTTGCGTATATTTCAATGTGATTTGTTACAGTGAAATATTGTAGAAATACTTCGGCAATAATAATGTGACATGCATCGAGAAATGGTATCCTGTAAATTTGTAATAATATTGATGTAATATTGCAATGTGATATGTCACATAATAATATTGCAGTAATGTACTACGTATATTTCGATGTGATTTATCGCAATGTAATATTGTAGAATTATTGTAGCAATCTTGCGTTGTAATTTATCATCGCGCAGTGTTATACAAGAATCTCACTGCGATATTACAATGTGATATATCGTAATGTAATATTATAGAAAGATTGCTGCAATACTAGAATCTTGAAATCATACTGGAATATCACAGAAATGAAGATGCAATATATCAACTTATCCGCAATATCACAGCAACGTTAAAATATTTCTACGACGTTCCTGCAATATTGGGTGCTACTCGTATGTAGGCTCGCACACGTGCACATCCACCCACCATAAGAAATTATCGATAGTAGTAAAAAATATCGATGATAGTGAAGAATCATACGCAGCCTCCGAGACATCTGGGACACACCCAAGATGATTATCCTGCACACGTGCACGTACACCCACTGAAAATAATTATCGGTAGTTGAAAAAATATCGATACTCTTGAAAGAATTGGCCAGCAGTGATAGTTTAGGCCGATTCTGGCTGAATATTCTATGCCAGTCAATTAATTTTTGGTGTTGAACCAATAACAGGATTATGTCGTTTTGATAAGAATGTGCCAGTAAATTGAATCAACGTTGGCCCGAGAAACGTTGCAGAGTCGGTGGAATACTTTTGGCCGATATTTGAAAGAAAACAAACATCGCGAAATCGTCAAACGTAACTTAACCTACTTTTTAGGCTAGATTTTAACAAAATATTAATTTAAGGTACGATTACAAAGCTTATGCGAAATTTTCGACTGCGCCATAGGAATCTGTCGTTATGATTATTACACTAAACTTTGATTGAAGTATCTCGCATGTGCCTAAAAATTTATATTTTTTGTGTAATTTTGAATATATCGAGAAGATAAGTTTTGTACTAGCCCGTTCATATCATCCCAATTACATCTCAGTACTGGACCTCTAACGTTTGCAAGTACTGGTAGTATCAGCAACTAATGCTCGATCAGTATTATGCCAAGAGTAAATTCTTCCATGGGTAATAGTTCGAATTGATTCGCAGCATCCGGGACATCTGGACCATGTCTGAGATAATAATAAAAAGCCATGCACGGCATTCGGGACATCTAGACCACATCCATGATGACATACGTGATGGTTTCAGTGCGATGCTTACATAATAAGACTAAGGCTATTATTTTTGGGTTCGAGTATAACATCAATAAGTTGCAGAACTTACGTCTCCCGGGCATTGAGGTAGATGATAACGTTTGTATTCCATTTGAAGACACTGTAACCAACCTCGGTGTTATTATGGATTCAAAGTTAACGTCGAAAGCAGATGTTGATGCGGTTAACCGTAAGGTTAATAGAGCCCTATATGGGCTCAAATCTTTTGCATGAACATACACCACTGAGTTACTTCTCACCTTGACTGTTGCTCTCTTGTATACCTTGACTTATCAGGAGAACTTCAAACTCGGCTTCAAGGATTGTAAAATTCATGTTTGAGGTATATATGTGGCATAAGAAGGGACGAGCACATCTCTCTCTACAGGAGAAAACTGGGCTGGTTGAATGTGGAGGATAGAAGGGCGTACTTTGCGGAGCTACTGCTTTATAAAACAGTTATCATGGGACAGCCGCCGAACCTTGCGGCCCTTTTTGAAAAAAATCTGTCCAGGACCTCAGGCAGGGATCCCAAGGAACTTGCAGTTCCAGGATCGCGGATTAACATTGGTCTGAAATCATTCAGTGTCCAAGGTGCCCGCCTCTGGAACTCGCTCCCCCACGCCATGAAGTACCTTCCATTACTGAGTAAATATAAGGCAGCGGTAAGCAGGCACATGACTGAAGCGCTAGTAGAGGGAGCGTGACCTGCAGTCAAATTTAAACAGTGTCATCTAATCTAATTTTAAAGCATTTTAATATCGTTAATTTTATTTTTTGACGCGATAGTTAAGATACGAAAATTCTGACATTGTGCAATTTGTGATCTAAGTTATAAGTAATAGATATCAGTTGTATACATGTTACGAAGAACTTTATTTAAAAGTACAAATGACGATGTATTTTTGACCTGTGCAAAATAAATCTTAATCTATTTATCTATCTATAATTATTTTATTAAGAAAAATACCTCCTCCACGTATCCCATAATCCTCAATACTTTTTTCACCTCTCCTAATTTTGTCCCCTTATACTACCACTCCCTTCCATCATCTCCCCCTTGACCCTCCAATCACTATGTCATAGTTATAGCACATTTTATTTTACGATGCCGATATCATTATTTTCATTATTTTCTTAAGGTGGCCTTCTGGTGATTTTCCAAAGTTTTTGTTTAGTCCACGATAAAAACCTGAAAAAATTACCTAATATTCGTAATATAAAAAGTATGTTTTCCAAAATTTTTCAGATTTTTTACCCTCCTAGATTCCGAGATATGTACACATTAGTCATTTCTTAGACCAGAATAAGGTAGGTTTTGTAAAGTTGGTTTGCGTCAAACAAATTCATCAAACAGATTTAGAAAAATTTATTATGTTTCTAGACATTAAAAGGAACAAAAGTTAGCATTTATTATACTTTTAAGTCTATTAATTTTTTTAAAGGTTAATATCAGTACATACCACTAGAAATTCAATAAAAGTACATTAGAAAATGCTAACTTTTCTTCGAAATACGTCAAAGAATATTTGAAAAAAGGATTCAAAAGATTCACTGAATATGTTTACACAAATCAACTTTAGCATACTGGAAAACTTGAAGCTGAGAAAATCGAGCTTTTGTAAAACAAGACTAAAATTCTGATATATTACGTATTGTATCCTTACATCTCATTTATTAAAATGTTTTAAATCTTTCAAGTATCAAATACATTTGGTACTATATCAGGTAACTATATTAGGTACTATATGAGGTAAATATATCAGGTACTATGTCAGGTAACTATTTCAGGTACTGTATCAGGTAACTATATCAGGTACTACATCAGGTAACTATATCAGGTACTATATCAGGTAACTATATCAGGTACTATATCAGGTAACTATATCAGGTACTATATCAGGTAACTGTATCAGATACTATATCAGGTAACTATATCTGGTAACTGTATCAGGTACTATATCAGGTAACTATATCAGGTACTATATCAGGTAACTATATCAGGTACTATATCAGGTAACTATATTAGGTACTATATCAGGTAACTATATTAGGTACTATATCAGATAACTATATCAGGTAACTAAATCAACTTCCAAAACTTCATTCTATTTGGTAAAAAAACAAAAAAAAACGATAAAACTTTATTTTTAATGTATTACTTACATTATAAAAAAATGTTTTCTTGGGCTGGGACTACTTGTATGTTTTCCATTAACAAGTACCTTAACCCATTTCTTTCCAAGCGGCCATTATATAGTCGATTGGTTTTTTGCCTAAAAAATTATCGAAAAAAAAATAATAATAACCAATAGCACTTTTCTGAAGTAAAATGGTCCGCTCTTTCCGATTCTGAAATAAGAATTTTTAAATTTCCGTTGGAAAATTTCAAAATGGCGGTTTTAGGCAAAAAACCAATCGACTATAAAATGGCCGCTTGAGGAGAAATGGGTTAAGAAAAATCACCCCTCCACCTCAGCCATAACCCAAACATCCACTTTTTTCCTACCTATCCTAATTTTATCCTCTTATGCTATCACACCCTTCCATAATCTCCACATTTATCCACCTAGCACTATGTCATAGTTATAACACGTTTAATTTAGCATTACGCTTTTACTGGTCTCAGTGATTACAATCATTCTTTTACTAAAGGAATAATCAGAGCTGGGTAGTAACTAGTGTAACGAGCAATGTTTTTAATTGCGTGCCTTGACATTAATGGCCGAGAATGATACAAAAATATGCGTACACAACTGCGAGAGCGAACCCATGCGACGCGAGGCCTCTAGGTGCGTCTAGCGATGAGAGCTCGGCCTCTTTCGCTCAGGATCCATCGAAGGGACAACGACTCTTTTTATCAGCCGATGCGAGACGATAGCCATGCGGACGCTATACTGATAGCATTGACTGCAAGCAGCCCAGCTATTCTTTGTGAAGATCACCACGTGGTTGCGCCTAAGTCCTAATGGTCATGAGCGGAGGAGCCAATAATCCTTCCTTCTTCTTCGATAAATCAGATAAATACTCCTATTTTCAAGCGTGTGAAATTGCATATCAACAGCGATTTTAAAGTGTCATTATCTCCGATTTTGTTATTAGTTAGAATCGTTATATTAAATAAAGTTTTATTGTGATAAGTTATTGTTCTCGGATCGTTTAGCTACATATAATTTTACATTCTGAAAATTTAATTTTTTCGTTTAACATTTTATAATTGACGCGATATAACGTTGGTCGAAATAATAGCGAAATTTGTATGTGAGATGATCGTGTGTATATAACTTAATAGTTTGAGCAAATAACTAAATATAAAAATAACAGTGTGATACTAAAGTAACCGAAGAATATAGTTAAATTTTAAAAATTCTTTTAATACTAACAATGAATTTAAAGTAGCTTTTATCACCCTGGTAGTGTGACATCCCCTTGTCACCAATACTATAAAATTAAATAAGAATATTAACAAAGACGTATATCTATAGCCACTTGTATACATATACGTATATACGACTTTAATGCTTAAGCGAGCGAATACCGAATTACGTCGAAATATTCGCCAATGCCTTGCGGGAGATATTGCGCGAGGACGAGGCGTGGGCTCAGTACTCTCCTCTTCTCGGCCAGGCCAGAGACACAGAAATTGGTCGAGCTCTCGTTAGACGAGAAGTACTTACGTATATCACCTTCACGCTCGATACGCGAGGTTATAAATACCTCACGCACCACTTTTTAGAGGTCTTTTGACACAGACTCTTATAAAAAGAAGAAGTCATTCGCTCGCTTACAGATGAACGCTTCTATAAGAGCACTGTCTCTTATAAAAAGAAGAAGTCACCCGCTCGCTTACAGATGAGCGCTTCTATAAGTGCACTGACTCTTATAATAAGCAACAGTAAAATTCGACAGGTACCTACGAGCGCGTGTTTATAAATACTTAACCCCGCACGATAGTTAAATGAAACGAAAATAATAGTTAGTAAAAGTTTCCAGACAAAGATTAGTTTTCTCGCGTAAATTAAATATATTTCTTAGGTGAAAAAAAATTAGAACCCACTCAACCGAACTTAATTCGGCTGTAACACTAGTAATGAAACGGTAAAACTGGGCAGTTTACCGGCAGATTTAATAGCGTTTACATGAAATGACTTTCCCCGGCAGTTTCGGTGTAAGATAGTAGAGATTATTAGCGGTTTATTAGCAGTTCCTTCTACATTACCTTACAACAGTTATCACGGACATTTTTCTACCAGGGTAATGAGTTTCATTTAATCCCGATACAAGTGACGGTAAAAAGTAAATAGTCAAATCGAAAGTATCAAGAACGAAACGTAAACTTGCAGGCATATTATTATAGTAAATTAAAAAAAGCGAATTATATATTATCAAAAATGTTAGAATATGAAAAGAATTACATAGTTCTTCAGCAGTTTCCATATTGGGCTAAAGAGGCGTTGGCAACGGCCAATTTTGAAAATTCTAATGCGATAGCACAAACTTTAGCTCACTTAGACTCGGTATATGCAGAACAACAACAAGAGCGTACACGTAAACAATACTCTCAGCAAAACAATCAATATTACCAGCAAGCAGTTAGAATAAGACAAGTAAACGTTCATAACAATAGACGGAATAGTAATAGATTTTTCGACAATAAAAATAATAATACGCGTTTTCGCAACCGTATGGAGGATATAAGAATGTGCAGCCGGGATATGCCACTAATTATTCATCAATGAATTTTCCAAATACACGATAACCTCCACCGGATTACAATCAAAACGCTAATCAAAATCAAACCGGCAATTTAAAGTAAGAGCGGACGCGTTGAGTTGCGGTCCGTCAACGTGTCGTGAAGCAATTGATGTTGTGCAAGATTTAGAAAAAGGAATTATTGCTAATCAGGACCAACTAGAAAATATTGATATAAATAGAATATCGCCGTCACCGCATTTAATATTGAAAATTAATGACTTATGTATTTGGGCACTCGATAAAAAACAATCAGCAATCAAGAAGCAAATTCTGTTAGATTTTAATTGTAATGGTTATAAAAATTATTATATATGAAAAACCAAAACATCTACCAGATCCAATGCGCCATCTCATCTACAAATGTTACATAGGTCACGGCAGGCCACGGAGTGCGGGTAGTAGACATGATGAACCTACACCGGATTTTCCACCTAATCCAACGCGGCGAGTCATCCACAAACATAAATCATAAATTCTTGTTTGGGAAAATACAAGTCCGAACATAAAGATGACCCTCATTTGGATATCCGGGATGGGACTATCGAATGAGAAACATGAAATAGAACCATAACGGGGTTAAGGGTGGGCATGTGGAACGTACGTAGCGTACCTCAGGACTGGCAATTAGAGGTGCTCACAAGAAAAGCAGAGAAGTATAAATTACATGTAGTAGCTCTACAGGAGGTCAAGCGACGAGGAGGCCCGAAGGAAAATGAATAGATACACACTTTTCTATAGAGGATTGTAAAAGCAGGGCAGTTAGGGACGACCTTCTTAGTAAGTAATAAGGTAATGAGCGCGGAAATTAATTTTGAACTCACTGATGAGCATAGGGTTCTTAACCCTCAAAAGTCGATGGTACAAATACATATTTATTAATGCCCATTGACCAACGGAGGATTCGGACGATACAATCGAAGACTCCTTCTATACCAATCTGGGGCAGGTGTTTGCACATGTCTTATTCACTTAAACAGATACAAAGCAACCTGAAGAAGTCCCGGTGGGCGCACACTTAAGACTAGAGTACACTTCAGGGGGTGAAAAAATGAACTTTTTTCTTTCTTCAAAAAAGTGTTCCTTGAAGCTCACTTTATACGTTAGAAAGCTTCAAATTATTTGTTAAAGCATGCTATGAGTTTTTTTAAATATTGTTATAGTATTTAATTACATTGGCTTATATGCAATTTGCAATCTTTAAAGTAGTTTTTCTCAACACTTCATTTTAGGCCTTAAAAATGCTCCTTGGGCAAATGCGAGCGGTGAACTTATTTGAAACTTCACAGAATTATTGTTTATTAAATTATAGACACATTGTTAGCACGATTTTTCTTATAACTCCCGTATACAAATTTCACTCACACAAATCAAAAAGTAATACATAATTATATCTCGTAAGTTCGTGTGGTAAATGTGTATACGGGGGTTATATGAAAAATCGCTGTGATAATATGTTTATAATGTAAAAAACAATAATCCTGTGAAATTTAAAATGATTTCACCGCGTAAATAGCACCGCGTAAGGAGCATTTTTAAGGCCTAAAATAAAGTGCCAAGAAAAATTACTTTAAAGATTGCAAATTGCATATAAGCCAATGTAATTAAATGCTATAAAAATATTTGAAAAACCTCATAGCATGCTTTAACAAACAATTTGAAGCTTTCTAACGTATAACGTAAACTTTAAGGAATAGGTTTTCCAAGAAAAAAAGTTGATTTTCTTACCTCTTCAGGTGTACCCTAGCCTTAACCAAATTTACAACGTTTTAATGAGCCAACGGCCACAAGCTGACATTCTTTTTTGTTATAGCCAAGATTAGGGCTCGTTTACTAATAAACAAAAATAAGAATAAAATATGCCAAACAGAGGAATTTAAGCTCTAAAATTTAAATGACCCGCTAATTATATAGATATAAGGAGCTTTCAAGTAAACTAGGTTAGGCGACCCCGCGGAAGGGAATGACATCAAAGTACCTGGGCAAATATCAAAAGTTCTATAAGACAAGCTGCTACGACGGCATTGGGCCCGCGGAATAAGAATAAACAAAAACCATGGTTTGACTAGGAATGCGAGGAGTGGAACAAAAAACGGTAGAAAGCTAGAATGCTTAGCTTGATCAACATTACCGTTATATAAGGGAACAAGTCAAACGAAATTTCCGGAATAAAGAAAGAAAGTGGGAGAATACTCTAGTCTCAGCCATACAAGATAACAGTAATAGAAATAATATTCGGGAAATGTATACAGGTATAAACTTAATAAGGAAAGGGTAAGTAAAACTAACTTCCGAAGAGACGAATATGGGAATCTTATAACATAGAAATACTAATAGAAACAGCTGAAGACATATGCCTAGAAATAAGTAAAGAGAAAACCCAGTACATGGTAACTGAGGTGGGCCGAAAAAGAAATGTTTTCTTTATTTGATTCCGAGTAGAAATAATCTATTTCTATATGTTAAAAGAAGCCATTTACTGAAAGGTAAAATTATAAGCATGACTTTTTTACTATGCGCATTGCGATTGAAACTTCTGGTTTGGCGTATTTCGATTTTTAAAATAAAATCACAAAATAAAAGTTTGCATGCGCAATCAAAACATATAAAAGTCATTTTTTCCAATTTATGTGTCACAACGAATCTGAAATTTCATTTTTGAACTCCAAATACGCTTTTTTATTATGGTTCGAATTTATTCATGTTGATTTTTAATTAAATTTTGCTCGTTTTCAGTCAAATATGACGATCGTTACGCAATAAAACCTAATTAATAACGGTATATTGACGTCAATTATTATGCATATTAAAAAGAAAAAAATTCAGTTTAAAAATAAATTATAATTTTATATATATTTTTTTATTTTCTAATTTCTCATATTTTACTCGTTTCTGTTGTTTTATTTTTATTAACATATTATTTATAATAATTATTATTTATGTATTCTTACATACTTCCGAACCATTATTTTTTGAGAATTAAAAACCGCATTTAATATTAATTGTTTATTGTTTATTGTTTATTGTTTATCCGAGGTCAAAGCTCAAGTGAACTATGCAGAGGTATGTATTAGACCTGTACGCATTAGACCTGGCTCTTTATACTCATGAAGTATTCATTCTCCCCTCCTACAGTAGGAGAATGGAGTAAATAAAGTATGTATGCATCATAGCTGGCCCTACAGTTTCAAGTGAAATTCGAACCATCGGAACCGCAGTAACAAACATATGAAAAAATCATTTCTGAAAATTTCACATGTCCGGGATTTGAACCCGGGACCTCTTAAATAGGGAGACCACGGAGTAAGGTTTTGAATTTTGATGAAACTTTGGAGATCGACTTTTCGGAATCTGAAAATGAAACACAGAGCCCGTAGTTTTATCCAATGGGCTTTTGAATCCGAGATAGGGCCAAGCACCACTAGCATTACTCATACGGGCAATTCTAAAAATAAGATAGAGATATATATACTATCAACGCCAATGAAATTCGCCGTATCTACCGTACAAATGCCCATTGGATAAAACCAGGATTATTGGGCTTCATTGTTAGGTATCAGCAAACGATCCCTAAAGTTTCATCAAAACCCGTGACCTGCACACCGTGGTCCCTCCTTGTTAGTTAGAAGTCCAAATTACAAACCACACAGCTACCGCGGCTCCTTAAATTATTTATTAGTATTAAAAAATTTCTATGCTGATTTAAAGTAAAAGGATCCTAATATGCTCTTAAATAATTTAAGGTAGGTATAATAAATTATTTATAATTGTATCAAATTACTTGTAAATGTGCAGATATGAGTTTGTAAACCTTATATACAGAGACCGTATTCAGCTATTCTTGCGTTAAAAGCTAAATATCACTACCTCACTCGTTCACATGGCCCCTTTACACCCTCGTATATTTCTGGAACGCTTAAACCCTTTTTTGCTAGAGTTGTCAGAATTAGCGGTCCATTTGAGAACTACACTTTGGATGGTTGTTTGGTGGTGTTTTATGACCATCTGATTCATATAACTTAAGGTTTGGGGTTATGTTTTACTAATTATAGGTGATATTATCCTCATTTCCTCTAATTACGGTTACTTTGAAAGGGTGTACTTTGCAGAGATTTTGCTTTATATGAATACTAAGATATAAGATATCATCATTTAGATTTGCTTATGCCGCACATTTATTGAGAGGTGGTCAGAGCGAACTTTACCACTGTGACCTCCACCTCGCGCTATGTCTAATACCAATGCCTCATACCTATTATTTTTGTGTCTCTATTTATCCATACCTTTATTTTTCTACCTAATCATACCCCGCATTCGTCGAGGGTTAGGGTTAGGCTTGCCGAGCGGAGAAATCGTGTATCAAGAGAAAACCCTCTGCGGGATGGTCAGTGTATTTGGTAACTTCGCTGATCTCCCGAGGTGTGGCTCCGCTACCCTACCACAACGTCAGTTGTATGATTTTTTACCTTTCTAATACTTGCGTTCTGTGTAAAGTAGTATAAATTTATGTATTAATTTACAAGATTGTTCTTATTTAAAATTAAATACCAAAAACAAATAAAGTACGAGTAATTAAAAAAATTTTAAAAATATATAAAATTATAAATTTTTGTCAAGTTAAAATTTTTTTTTTAAATATTCATCATAGTTTATTATATTATCGAATTAATGCAAAAAAATAATTGACGTCAATATACCGTCAGTAATTATGTTTTATTGCGTAATTATCGTCACATTTGACGGAAAAAGAAGTAAAAAATTAATTAAAAATCATCAAAACTAAATTCATTCCACGATAAAAAAAGCCCATTTATAGATTTAAAATGAAATTTAAGATTGATTTTGACATAGAAATTGAAAAAAAAATAACTTTTATATGTTTTGATTGCGTATATGAACTTTTATCCGTCATTTTAGCATAAAAGTTGAAAAACGCCAAACCTGAAATTTCGATGACAATGCGCTAACTAAAAAAGTTATCCTTGAAATTCTGACTTGCAGCCAATAGCTTTTTTTGACATACAGAAAAAGATTATTGCTACTCGAAATCGAATAAAAAAATTCTTTTTTTCGGTCATCCTAATGGTTACTAGCAAAGCAGAGCCTGAGATGGCTAATACAGACTTGAAAGTCTTGAGCAAAACCTTAACAAAAATAGACGACTTTAAATACCTTGGCACGATTATAGACCGCAGAAATGAAACTCATAAAGAAATCAAGAAAAGACTATATTCGGGAAATGCATGCCTATATTGGGTAAATAACTTACTAAAATCACGATTACTATTGCGAAAGATTAAATTAGAAATATATAGAAAATTCATAATGCCAGTACTTCTATGCGCATGGAAAAAGTGGGCGTTAACCAAACGGGAAGACAATAGATTTAGAGTATTTGAGATTAGAGTCTTAGAAAGATATTTGGGGGCAAAATAGAGATGAGATTACTAGACAATGGAGAAGTTTACATAACCAAAAATTCATGAGCTATATGGGAAGACAAACATTACCAGAGTGATTAAATTTCAAAGACTAGGATGGGCTGGGCACGTAGCTATTATGGGAAACGAAAGAAGAAAGAACAGCACTTACAGTACTCGTAGGGAAGCAGACAGGCGGAAGACCCCCCACCCCCCCCCCGGTTCGACCGAGACGAAGGTGGGAGGACAATATTATAATTTACCTAATACGAGAAATAGGATATTATGAGGAGGATTGGATGCAACTCGCAAACATTAGAGAAAGATGGCGTGGCTTTGTGAACAAGGCTATGGAGTACACAGCTGCAGATTACTTGTCTCAACAAGTAGTGACGATAGCTATGGTGATGATTCAAGCATGTCTACAGCCGACATAAAGACTATGTATTAGCTGTGGCCTTGTAGGCACTGTTACTGTTTATCATTACTATTTGTCCTCTATAATAATAATAATAATAATATGAAAAACCAAAAATTATACAAAGTAAATTATATGATGATGGTAAAATAAATTACGGCGTAAATTAAATTTTATATGGCGAAAAAGTTTTGTCGAATGAAAGTGTATAGATATAAATGTCGATAGAAAAAATGAAAATTTGATTATAAGTAAAAATGAAAATTAAAAAAGTTTGTTTGAGGAGCTTTCGTCTATCGCGGATAACCTAACAATACTCCACGCGACTCAAAAACAACAACTTTATGAGATATTATTAAAAAATTAAAAATTATTTTCTGATAAGTCGGGATGCGCTCGGGATATGAACACGAGTTAAAAATAAATAAAAAGAATCCAATCATAAGAAAATCATACTCTGTATCACTTGCCCTGCGTGTTAAAGTGAGAGAAAAGATCGCGGATATCTTAGAGGCTGGCGTCATCAAACAGTCGACCAGTCCATACTGCAATCCCCTCCGTATTGTCAAAAAGAGTAACGGCGATATTTGGAATGCCTAGACGCGCGCCAATTGAATAATGCGATTGAGGACGATCATGAGTCGCCCCACGATCATCAGGGAATTATTATAGAACTACATAGACGCTAAGTTTTTTTCAAAATTAGATTTAACTAATGAGTAGTGGCAGGTGTTACTTCATAAAGATTCAAGGCCTCTGACAGCATTTTTATTTAAGGGTTCTTCGTACTATTTTGCTCGCGTTCCATTTCGGGTCAAGGTTGTAGGTAGTGCATTTATGAGGGCGTTAAGAATGGCATTAAGAAAAGGCTGGGAAAAATTAAAGAAAGAATTACGTGATTATATTGAGGATTTACTATTGGGGAATAACTCTTTTGAGTTACACTTGCCAGTACTTAGTGCATTATTTATATTATTGGTTGAATTTTATTTTGTATAAAATAAATTTACGGAAAATTAACCTTTTAAGTATAAAATTTCATTTTTGGGTCTTACGATTTCCAGATCCTGAAAAAATTGCGAATTAACAAATGTTGAAGAACCGGTGTAACTATTATCGCCGGTTTCGCGAAAATTATAACGAGTTAATAGTACCTTTTAGGGATTTGTTATAAGAAGACGCAAAATGGGACTGGAATTTAAATCATTCTTCTAAACAATTTTTCACAGATACTGTATGTTTAAAATACATAATTTCGGGAGAAACTTTTATGGTTTAAACAGATGGTTCAGATATTGGAGTTTTTTTTTTTTTTTTTTTTTTTTTAATTCGCAAAAATCATCATGGACATCATCCCCTGAGTTCCTGCACTCTGGGGTGGTAGTGTGGGACTCCACTGGCGCGCTGTCCATCCTCAACTGATGTCCGTGCACAATGCCGGATTACAGCCGAGGCGGGCTCGCCGCCGTGTCCTACCCACTAAAAACGAGTGTGCCGCGAACGCCCCCCACCCGGTACCGCTTTCGCATTACTTCGAGTGGGGGGCCGCCTGTCTTTTTCATCTTTCGTCCTCAGTCAGTCCTGCCAAGTTTCGTTTGTCTTGTCTTTTCGTCAGCCTGGCCCGTCGGCCAAGCATCCGTCTTCCCGATTGGCGCGGAGGACCTTTTCAATATATAATGCTACCGCGTCCCACTTGTCTTTGCTCTCCAACATCGTTGCAACAATGTTGGCGGACGCTGTCGGCCCTGTAATGGTCTCCAGTCTTCGTCGTTCTTCGGTCCAGTGCGGGCACACGAAAAACGTGTGTTCCGCGTCATCTTTGTTGTGCCCGCAGTAAGTACACGCCGGCGTTCTAACCTTCCCCATTCTGTGTAAGTATTGTCTGAAGTATCCGTGCCCATACAAGAACTGGGTGAGGTAAAAACTCACCTCCCCGAATTGCCTGCCCAGCCACGGAGCCAGTTCCGGTATTAGTTCGTAGGTCCATCGCGCCTGTTGCTGTCGACATGGTTGTGGTCGTTGCCTCTCACCCAGCCATTCGTCCTGCCACGTCGTCATTGTCCGTTCCCGTTCTTCTGTCGCTGCGCGGGCCCTCCCGAACTCGTGGCTCCGCTCGTATATCCGCTTTCGCTCTTGCGCAAGCAGATATACGGGGATAACTCCGGCGATAACGAATATCACTGCCCTTGAAACCGTTCTGTACGCGCTTGCTATTCGAAGTGCTCCCTTGCGCTGCACCACCGCTATGCACTTTCTATACTTTTCCTTGCTCATGGCATCGGCCCAGACCTCCGCTCCGTAGAGGAGAATGGAGTTCGTAGTTGACATGAGCAGTCTGCGCGTTGCAGGTCGTGGCCCGCGTACGTTGGCCATGAGCTTGCTTAATTCGGCTACCCGTTTCGCCGCCCTATTCGCCGTGATTCGGAGGTGAAGAGCGAAGGTCAGTTTATTGTCTAGGGTCACCCCCAGATACTTAGCCGCCGGACGCGTCCTCACCACCGCGTCACCTACCGTTATGTCCATTGCTGTCTGGATTCGTTTCCTAGTCAGCAATACTACTTCCGTCTTATCTAAAGCTAGCCGTAGTCCGTGCTCATGCATCCAGCGAAGTATGCGCCGCATGGCCACGGTCAGCTGGAACTGGGCAGTATCTACGTCGCGCGCAACTATTACCACCGCTACATCGTCCGCGCATCCTATCAGCGACACCCCGATCGGCATCTGGAGTCTCAGCATTGCGTCATATAATACTAACCAGAAATCCGAACCCAAAATCGACCCCTGCGCCACGCCGGCCGTGACAGGTCTGACTTTGAGTCCTTCGTCCGTTTCGTACAAAAGCTTTCTGTCACTCAGATAGTCCTCAATCCATCGCAAGGCATAGTCTGGCACCCCAAAGGCTCGAAGAGCCGCCAGGATGTCGACCCATCTCGCGGAATTGAAGGCGTTCTTAACATCAAGCGTTGCCAGCACGACTATCGGTCTAGCCGCATGACACGCCTCATCTGTTCTAGCGACCGACGCTGTTACTTCGCGCACCGCGCCTATCACCGATCGACCCTTCTTGAAACCGTGCTGGTTATCGGAAAGATCGCCTGCTTCCCGAATCGCTCCCTGGATCCTTGGCCTAAGAAGCAGCTCAGCTGTTTTCCCCATCGTATGGAGCAGACTAAGAGGTCTGTAAGCGGATGGAGAATTTGGGTCCCCTTTATTTTTATCGATGAAAACCAATCGCGCCCTCTTCCAGCGGTAGCTGAATACTCCCTCTACCAAACATGTATTGTACATTTCAAGCAGTATCTGTGGCCTACACTTCGCGATTATCTTTATTGCTTCTACTGGTATTCCGTCCGGTCCTGGCGCCTTTCCGCCCTTTAGGGAGGAGGTAGCTGCCAAAAGCTCCCCTTCCGTGAACAGCGGGATATCGTCCGCGCGTATGTCGGTGTATTCCGCGTGGTCCCTAAGTGGATGGGTTGGAAAGAGCCCGTCAATTACCGTTTCTGGGTTACTATCTTATAGCCCATCCCCCAAGGGTCGCCGTCGACGTCCTCGCAAAGTTGTCTCCAGCAACGAAGCTTGCTGTGCTTGATCGCGTAGCGAAGCTGCTTCCGTGCCACCCTGTACTGCTGTATAAGATCGTCGCTTCCTTCCCGGAGTCGCGCACGCTATGCCGCCCGTCTGCGCGCATGGCACTCTTTCCTGTGGCATAGCGGCGTTGCACGCTTTCGCTATCACTCTCGTCGTTCTTTCTACGAGCACTTCCGCTCTTTCACGGCCTACTGGTACACGCGGAATTCTCGCAGAAGGAGGTTCCGCATCCATTACCACCTCTACCAATTTCTCGCGATCCATACGTCTGACGTTCCATCGCGGAAAGTGCTGGCTTCGTCTTGACGTGTTTGTCCTTTCGTCCGCGCCCCCTATCTCGAATCGGATGTACTGATGGTCACTACCGTTCTCGTCGTCAGTTACGTACCAGTTCCGAATATTCCTAGCCAGCCCTTCGCTTGAAAACGTTACGTCTGGTATGGATCGGCCAAATCCAGGCCTAACATACGTTGGTGTCGAGCCTACATTTAGCGTTGTCAGTCCAAGCCTTGCCGTTGCGTCGAGTATGAGCTGTCCCCGTCCGTTCGCCATGGGCATCCCCCATTCAATCGCTCTGGCGTTGAAATCCCCGCCAACCACGAGACTGCCAGTTATTCCCCGTAGCGCGTCTTCTAACGTGTCAAGTTTGCGCGTAAATTCGTCAGCTGTCAAACTGGGTGAGAGGTATACGCTCACGAACGTAACGGTCCCAACTCTTGCCCACGCGAAGTCCTCTCCGGCCCCCCTGTCCGAGGTCACATGGTCCGCGCGTACCCAGATTGCGGTTGTACCACTGTCGCTTGGCACCCACGACAGGGTATTCTCGTGTTTGTACAATTCCGACAAAAGCATGACGTCCACATCCCACTCTGCGATGAACTGCGGGAGGAGGTCGTGGGCGAGTCTGCTTCTGTGCATATTCCCTTGGAGTACGCAGATCATCTCGAAGGATGTAACTTGCATGCCTTAAGGGCCTCTCTGAATACTGTGCAGGCACCTGTTCCTGGAAAATGGTTTCGAGCTGCGATGTCGATATCCTTCTCCACGCACAGGAAACAGGTGAGCCTGTTATCTGGTTTGGCTGAGCATGCTGCTGTCTTGTGGCCTTCTTTGCCACATTTCCAGCAACATTTGCTCCTGTCTATTTCTTTGCACAGTTTTTTCAGGTGCCCGTACCTGAGGCATTTGTGGCATCGAGTTACTGTCACCCTTTGTCTAATTCGGCAGTTGTTGATCCAGCCGATTCTCATTTTACCTTTCTTTAGCATAATGGCGGCCGCGCTGCGATCTAGTTCAACTAGAGCCATTTTCTGCCCTCTGCCATTCGGATCAAACATGGTTATCTTGATCTCTGTCTCACAATCAGTTTCTCACTTGATTGCATCCCTCACTTCGACTTCTGTTGCCATACAGTCTAGGTCTAGGATTTCAACTGTCGGTCTGTCTGTCATGTCTTTGACACTTCCCATTCCCTTGACGGCCTCCTTGATGGCATCACGGAACGGCTGTGTATCGGTCGTCCCGTGCTCCAAGATAAGGAGGACGCCACCCTTTTCCGTCGTACGCATCTTGCGTATTTTTGTACCTGTCGCGTCTGGGTCCACACCTTGCTTTAAGGTGCTTACAATATCGGCGTACGTCTTGCCCTCCGTCGGCTGTACTAGTATTGCGTCGCGTCTCGTTCTGAGAGCGGGGAGGCCACCATCCCGGGGTCCGGATGGCGGGCCGAGCCTCTCGGTAGCCTCACTCCCGCGCTGTTTTGTCTTTGGCGCCGTCAGTCTTGCCTTGTCCCCGCTGCTAGTACCGGGTCTGGCGGAGGCCTTAGGGACGTCCAAATTTTTACTCTTAACGTGCCTATTCCGTACCTCTTGCAATGCGCCGGTGACAGATTTCGTCTTTTTATTTGGGGTTTCTTCATCTTGTGAAGTAACCCTGTCTCTCTTCCTTTCGGATCTAGGCAGTCGATTGTTTGTGGCCTTCTTGCCAGCCTGCGATCCACCGGGACCTTGCTCCGAGGCAGGTTTTGCCTGAGGCAAGGTCTCTGATCTACCCTGCGCCTCACTGCACATCTCAGTCAGGAGCTGGACCATGCCGTGTAGTAGGGGTATACCTTTTTTGATAGCCCTTCCTGCACCCTTTTGCTGGTTGCAGACATAATCTGACAATTCTTTCAGCATCATCGTCATTCCCTCCAGGGTCGCTCCCATCTGTTCTGGGCAGTTGCCTTGCAGTTCTTCTGCCATTTTCTCACCTCTTACATTGAGGTTCTTCTCTATACCTTGGATCTCAAGGAGCCTCTTTTTCGTCTCCTCCCAATCCCGCTTTTCATTTCGTCGTTTTTCGGATGACGGTGTCCCCTGCGGTGTTTATTGCCTGCGGAGGACATTCTCTTCCTGCCCATTCATTGCCATTTCATTTTCTTTTCCTGCCTCACCTTCCATTTCTTTATAGTTTTGGTTATCCATAAGTTTTTAAGTACTCCGGAATACCAGGCCGTCTCCGAACGCGGTTACCTCATGGGGTGGGGGTGTGAACGCGGCTATAGCTACCCCCATTGCTATAACCGTTCGGGGCCCGTGACGGGAAACTTACAACCGAAACAGCCTGCGCACGTACACCCAATCATTGGCATCCTGGCACTCCCGCGGGTGCGACGCGTTGACGTCGGGAGATACCACGCTACGCACGTTTCGTGCATCATGCACCACATCCCTTGCGGGCAGCGTCAACATGCTCGTTACGTAGCGTGACCCTTGTATTAGTGTCGGTTGAGGTGTAGTGTATGTGTAATAGTGTCCTGTTTGTAGTGGTGAGCAATATTGTGTGGTGAATGTTTCCCGAGTGAGATCGCGGCAGTATCCCGGCCGCTACGTTGCCGCTGCTGTCCGTCGCACCTTCGCATTTTCCTAAACCTTTCTTTCTTTTTCTGGGCGATACCCGTCTATAGGTCCCCCGACTCTATCATACTTTTTTGTTCGTTCGCTTCCGGGCGATACCCGTCGATAGGGCCCCTGTAACACTTGCTTGGAGGCGATACCCGTTCATAGGACCCCTGCACAGGCATTCTATCATACTGTTTAGGATCACGCATCAGGAAGAAGGATGCCTCGGACGCCGCGGAGATGAGTCTCCGTTCTCTCATGTTCGTTGGATGTTGTCTGTATATTAGTGTGGTATGTTGTCGTGTACTTGGTTACCGTTTAGTGGCCTTCTGATTGCCAGGCGAACCAGCAAATCATCCAGCTACAAGCCCCGCCGGGAGGACCGTTGCCCTTCCTCATGCCAGGAAGGTGGTGCACCGGCCACACGTCAACCCAGGCAACCATGGCGGGGTAGATATTGGGGTTGCGGGAATAATATATCAGGTTGATAAAAATAATGATCATAGAATGATATCAGTAGTTAGTAGATGTCTTACACAAGCTGAATCAAAATTTACAATGACAGAAATAGAATTGTTAGCAATTATCTATACGGTGTATCACAATAGCCGATTAATTCACTGGAGCTTACTCTCACAACAATTTTCTTTCGCTGTATTATATTGTAAAGGCTCCGAAAACATTGTAGCTGATTTCTTTAGCAGAAATCCTAAAGGGAAATTCAGCCAACAATTCGAAAACCGGATAATAACTTCCGCGCTACATGAATATTGTTTGCCGATAAATATTAAAAATGAAATTATAGCCTTAGCGAAGGTAACATAAAAAAGAATTTTGAAAGTTGAAAAAATAGTCAAAAAATATTCACAGTCGAGTTAAAAGTAGGTGATTGCGTTTTACTAAGAGTATGGAATCTTTCAAATACATTGGATAAAGTCACTAAAAAGAATTTTCATCTGTATGAGGAGCTGTATACGATTTCAAAAATTGTATGAGAAAATGCGTTTGTATTAATAGATTCGACGAAAAAAATTCCATTGTCGGAACGTACAATAGGACAAATTTACGAAAATATTATACGGCTTGACTAAAATGCGAGAAAAAAATACGGTAGAAATGTAAATATTTATATAAGACTGATAAATAATAGCGTAGAGAGGATTATAACGTAATTCTATTCAGATATAATAGATCGGACAAGTTAAATAGATTACGTTTGATTACATATGAGTGAAAGTAAAGGAGTGTTGTGTGATATGGTTTAAAGCGAGCGATTTAAACGAATAAAATTAATTATATGTTATTTAGTCATATAAATATTGTACAATAAAAATCATAAAGCGAGTGATTTAAATATCTTGGAATAAATTAGGCATAGATATGTTAACTAAATATTTTATGATAATATTATTTAATACAAGCGATTCTGATGTATGAGAATGAAATTTGTCTGAGTAATGAGTATAAGTGTTTTGTGATGTATGTAGTCAAGTGAGCGATTATAAGTTTATTAATTGGTTACAATAAATCAATATGCGAGATAAGGAATGTGAGTGCGTTTTAAACATTATATTGCGCTACGTAGCTACGAAATATTGAATTATGCAATTGCTTTAATTTCAGGCCATCCGTATCGTGATTTCCTTTAATTTTTCGATCAAAACGTATCTACCATTGTGGGCTATACTTCAACGCACGAAATATGTATAAGAAAAATGATCCGAGAGTAAATTCTATTTATTAAATATATAATATGCAATGGTATGTAATATAAAACGATGAGTTAATAGCATTGAGTAGATGAAGTTCAGTATATGGTTTTTAGTCTAAAATCCTGAAGACTAAAAAAAAGGGAGAAATCAAATGGCCTAAGATCGTACAAACATGTGCGTGCGCAAATGCAAGAGTGAAGCGATGTGACACGAAGCCTCGAGGTGCGTGGCGACGAGAACTTCGCATATTTCGCTCAGGATCCACCTAAGGGATAACAACTCTCTACATCGGCCGGTGCGAAACGATAGCCACGAGAACGCTACACTGATACCATTGAATACAAGCAGCTCATCTATTCTTCGTGAAGTTCACACGGGTTGCGCGTAAGTCCTAATGGTCCTGCGCGGAGGAGCCGACAATCTTGCCTTCTTCTCCGATAAATGAGATAAGTACTCCTATTCTCAAGCGTGTGAAATTTCATCTCAACAACGATTCTAAAGTGCCATTATGTCCGATTTTGTTATTAGTTAGAAAACAGTATATTAAATAAAGTTTTATTGTGGTAAGTTATTGTTCTCGGATCGTTTAATTATACATAATTTTACATTCGGTAAATTTAATTTTTTCCTTTGACATTTTATAATTGGCGCGATATCACGTGGGTCGAAATAATAGCGAAATTTGTATGTGAGATGATTGTGTGTATATAACTTAATAGTTTGAGCGAATAACTAAATATAAAAATAACGATGTAATACTAGAGTAATCGAAGAATACGTTATAACGTTACGCAATTTATATTGTGGTTTTAATAAATATTATTGTAAAGATGAATTTGTTGTTCCAAGGGAATTTCTTAGATGAATAAAAAATCGAGCGATCTCCAGGAACTAACCCACTAATTTATTTCACATTAGCGACATATTATTTAATAAATATTAAACGCTTGCGTACAAAAATGAATTGAAGATTTAATTTTAATATTTCCTAGGAATATATACGATTATTTATCCCGTTTATTCCCTGATATAACCAATTTATTTTATTTCAATAATTAATATTAAATAATATTTCAAATATATATACAAAATTTTACACTAGTTTAAAAGTTACACGTCATGTTAAAATAAGAAAAAGGCAACTTAAATTGTGTCATAATTTTAGGTAAGCGAATAAATCAGACAGTTTTCATGATCTAAAATAGTTTCGATGTCTATAAATAAATAGATGAACATAAATAAGTCTATATGAAGAAGGTATTTCTAGTTTCTATTGTCGTATAATCTTTTGCACAATAATTAAACAACAAAATCTTAATAAAGTCTATAAATCAATGCAACGACAAACTTCTTATCCAGACCAAGACAATACCAACACAAGACCAAGAAAATCTTGGTCTTGGTGCAGCCCTACTCTGGTTTGGTAAGTCTATTTTCATCAAACTTTATTCAGCAAATAGAGTTTTGTCTATAGTTTAAGCAAAAAGTATTGGCACATGTCGAATTACCTTTTCCGACAAAAGAAAAATCGAGAACATCTGGAAAATGCCTACACTAATTTTCTAAATGAATATCTCTTAATAGATGACTAGCTACGTTAACCTCGCTCGCTAACGCTCACTTGGTCGAAATTGTTCACTGCTTTTTTACTTATTTAAATAAAATGAGAAGGTTTTGATAAGTATTATTCGGCACCCCTTACGAAGACTAGCATATTTCAGATTTTTCGAGGACACCTAATTATTATCAGGAACCTCCTACGAAAATTAGCGATTTTCGGAATTTCAGACAATAACTATAATTTTCTCAGAGAATCTAAGAAAACTTTGGCATCAATCAGAAAATCTTTAGCAAAAAGAGCTTTATTGTAAGCTTTGTTACGTATAAAAGTATTAATCTGAGTAACAATTATTAACAATCGAAGATGGTGATCGAAAATACGGTGTGGACACTCTCCGTGTTATTTTTCCCTGTTTATTTAATGCTATTTTTCATAATATTTTCTAGTTTTATGTCCATGTTATACAAACAAACGTTCAAAATAAGTATTCATTGACGAAGATAGTCTAAAAGAGTAAGAATAAGTTCATCACCGATTTTTTTACTGTAATTGTTAGTTGATGAATTCGCCTTGAATAAGTTTTGTACCATCCGGATCCTGTTTTAGTTCTTTCATACACGCTCATGTAATATGGGTGCATATTACAAAGAATCATTCATGCAGATTAAAATTAAATCTTTTTCTCATTAACATAATTTTCGTACTTGGTGGATTGGCCAAAAATATTTAACGGGAAGCCACCTGATTAAAAAAAAGTCGTAAAAGCATGCTAAACGTATTTTAAAAGTTTTAATAGTACATGCATGAAGCAGTCGACGACATAGCACCTGAATTGAAAAGTTCTGGTTGCGTCTCAGAAGGATGAAATCCGATTGCAACGATCACGATGTGCATCGTCTGTCTGGTGCCTCCAGCTCTTGCTCTGCCTGTCCAAACTCAGCACCTCTAGCGGCCTCGTTATATAGAAGAGCGCGAGCGCAGGCCGGAAGAATAGCACATCCCGCTCGACGACATTTCGAAAAGATCCCCCATTGTTCGTCGTCGGCAACCATAACCGTCTGAAGCAAGAACAAGTGCGCGCCCAAGGACAATGCATCGGCCGAGTGTTGAGGGAAGGAATTATAGACAAGAGGGGGCAATAGGACTGCGGAGGTGGAAAGAGAGCACTGGAATCTAGTTACTTGGCTCTTTATTATGCGCATCCGCGCTATGTCACTAATAACAATAAATCGACTTAAAAAGGTAAGACGTCGCCTCGCACCCTCTCTGCATTGCAGTTTCGAGTTTTCCTCGTCTTCTCTGTGTATAAACAATTGCAATTTAATACGCATTCTCTGTCCTCGTCCCGCTCTTCCTTCTCTCTCATTACAGTCACGTCGACTTGATACTTGGTAGCAAGCTCGACTTTAAACAACAAAAACGAGGGGGTGGGGGGTCATCGAGCTGTGGAAGCAGAAAACAAGAAAAAAAATAAGGAAAATAACAAAACAAAAAGTAGAAAAAGAAGAGGAGGAGGAGGAGGAGGAGGAGGAGGAGGAGGAGGAGGTGGAGGAGGAGGAGGAGGAAGAGGAAGCAGAAGAAAAAGAAGAAGAAGAAGAAACGGACAACGAACGAAGGTAAAAAGAGCTGGGAGAAAAGCGGAAAGAATAAACTTTATATTCAAAGGGGATGGTGCGCTCCGCGTGCCCTGCGCGTTCGCTCAGGAAATTCATCTTATTTGCAGATTTATATTCCGGCAAATGTGCTTTCGGTCGGCAGAATCAAGCTGTAACTACGGTCTCCCTCGTATCTATGCCTGCACTTTCCGTGATGGTATTAACTGACATAATATGCGCCGCACGTTGTTTCGCGTATACTAGTGACAAAGAGAAGCGCGACGAGGACGAGCAAGGCAACGCCGGGATAAAGCCGCTCCCGCCACAGCTGGCCCCGTGACTTGCTCGCCGTGTCTTTGCCTTTGAGCGTCGCTGCAGCCGGAAAGCTCGCGCGAGCGTGTCGCGCAATGAAATAAAAAGGAAAAGAAAATCGAGGAAACGCGGCAAACGAGGCAGCGTAGCTGGCGACCCTCTGAGATGACACTTTGTGGCTCTGTGTGATTTGTCGTTTTAAGTCCGATGTTTGTTTACCCAGAATGCGGCACGTGCACTGGATAAGACGGCCGGAGAAGCTGAAAGGGGGAAACTCTGCAATATTTATGCCTCGTACGTGACCTAGTGAAAAATAGCAACGTTACGATTGGCCAGATTTCTATTCGTCTACACTTTATCGACAAATAAAGACTTTATTATGCTTGTGTACATAGTAGCTATAAATTCTAAGTATAGTCCTGTATCAATGTTTCGGCAAAACTAGGTAAATTGTGCATTTAATGAATGATTCGTATGTAACAAAAATCTACTAACGTCGTTGGTATATTACTATTTATAACCGACTTTAATTAATCAGACGTGTGTAAATTTTGTAGGATGGTAATCCAAAACTTATTTAATTTTTGACATATGAACAATACAATTAATTTATACAGTATTAATTTATTCTATTCTATATTTTTTGGTGTTTCGTCCAAGAGTCTCACTTCATATAAATATACTATGCATATACCTCTACAAAGATTCAGATTTTATCCGCTAGATTTGCATCTATATCGTTTAAATAACTTTTATTATTTGGTTTTTGATTTGTGATTTCCATGTATTTCTTGCAAGACACAAAACGAATATACAAGTATAAGTCTTTTTTTATTTATTATTTTAATGTAGCATTAACTGCAAGGTCATTGGCGATCACAAACATTATAATACAAACAAATTATACATACATATATACAATGTTTATTTCATTGACGTTGGGTAAGCTGCTGGTCAAAAATCGGTTCTTTCTTCTGTCGATAGCGTACTCTGAGCATTCGAAAAGAATGTGTTTTACGTTGATAATTTCATTGCATTTAGAACAGTTAGGTGGATCTTTCCTATCCATTATGTGTCTTTGAGTCAGTCGAGTATGTACTATTATCATTCTAGTGAAAAGAACTTGTTCTCTTCTGTTCAAATTTTGGGTCGGATTTTCGATGAAAATGTTTTCTCTGTGATTGTGCAATTTTTATTTATTCGAGTTCTTCCACTCTTAGTTCCAGATATTGAAGAGTAGTCTGGATAAATTGAGTTTTGCATCTTCTGCTGGTATATTCATCTGTGATGCTTCTTTGTTTACCCTTAAGTAATTAGTAGCATTAACTTTTTTGATTTCGGTGAAATTGATATAAATATTCTTTTCAAAGTGGATTCTTAGTTTATTTTGGATTTCTATTATTATTGATTTTTTGGCAAATGGATTTTGAATTTCTTTGACAAGGTTTGTAGAAATGGATTATATTATATTATTTTAAAACGGTTTTTCTTTAAGTGTAATTAATATGGCTATGCCTGAAGCAGACGAAATAGAGATATTTTGGGGGAGGGAATAAGTGAGTCTTTCTTGGCCGTTGTAGATCGTACACATTGTTTTTTCTTTGTCCTTGTATCATTGAATACGGATGTATCTTGCTTCGGGAAGCGCAAACTTTGGTTTGTTCATTCTTATAATTTCTTGGGGTAGAGAAGCGAGAAATTCTTGGAGTTTTACGTCTATTGGTTTCGGGTATCTTGGTTTTAAATAAAATTTTCTGGATTGATATTTCTAAAGAGGCATTCATGTACTGGATTTGATGAAGCAGACGCTATTTTGCATGTATAATTGATTGCTAGCTTTATTCCGAGGTTTATTCTCCTTAGGTGCAATGGAAATTGGCCTGATTCTGCTAGAAGACTTGAGGTCGGACTCGTTTTGAAAGCTCCTAGTGCAATTCTCATTCCTGTATTATGAATAGATTTTAGGTGATCGGATTGGTTGCTGGAAGAGTATATAATAGATCCGTAATCAATCTTAGATAGTACTATGGATTTGTATGAATTGTTTACGTTTCTGAAGACAGCCCCCAGTTTTTTGGTGCTAGTATTTTTAGTATTTTTATTCTCTCGTAGCAAAGTCTTTTTAGATTTTCGATGTGGGATTTCCAGGTTAGTTTATGATAAAAAATGAAGCTATTAACTTCAAAGTTTCTCAATGACAAAAATATGACGTTTTCTTGTATAAAGAGAGAAGGGAATAAGGTTATCCATAATTTCGGGTCTGAAGATAGATAATTTTATGCTCTTTCAAATGCATTTGCACTGAAACAATGATATAATTTCTAATGTACCCAAAACCCGAAAAACTAAAACCCAATAATCGAAAACTACTAAAAAGAAGGAATCCAAGAATCGACTAAAAGCCGTTGCCAATTCATTGTCTCTTAACTTACTCCAATGTTATCAAATATTCCAGTAAAAAAATTTATTTTCTATTTGATTATGTGTTACAAAGTCAAAACAACAAGTCGTTTTTTCAAAATGTCCAGATACAAAGAGTATTGTGGAAATTTGTATATAAAAATTATTGATCAAAGTTATAGTATCAAAGATATAGTCCATTTAGGCAAAATCTAGGATTTTTTAAAATTTTATTATGAAATAAGGCTTAAATAAACTATAACTTTGGTAAATAATTTATATATACAAATTCAATTTGATCACATTGGTTGATACACACAATTTGATATATTGAAAGTGTCAATTCGATCACATTGGCTCTTTAAACCTTGCGGTAGCCCAAGAAATATAGAGGCTTTCATTATAGCCAATCAAAAGGACCTAACGACCTTCAAAAAAAGTTAAAATTTTTTTTTATTTATAATATGATAAAATGTTCAAATTTACCGAATAAATTCAGGTAATATATGATGAGTGACTTATTTTTACCTTAAAATGTATTATCAATTAATTTAAAATTTAAAAGTGTATCTGTCCCCTCCAACCGATACTTTCTGAAAGTTTCAAAAATATCCATGGTGATAGGTTTTGCGAGGAACTTTTTGAAGTTAGAAAAGTAAGTTTCAAAAAAGGGCCTTCAAAATTTCCATTTGGTATGCTATCCAATGTAAATTGTTTCACTCAACTGGCTATAACTTTGGTATAACAAAGAGTTGTTCAGTATGTTCATAAAACCATAAACATAACAAATATGTAATAACAATTTATTTTCTTTTTGATAAAAAAGTAGAGTTCACCCACAATGGTGTAATTTACTTTTGACATATGTAAATCTGCATACATTTAGCACGATAATAATTTTTTTTTCATTAAGACAAAATTAAGACAAAAAGAGTCGTTAGATTTTCATGAAGAATATAAAGACTATGATGCTAAGGTAGTCGAAGATGAAATACAACATCACTTCCCTAATCCAGACGCAACACCAACAAATCAGTGTACAGAAGATAATGAAGAAATTAGTTTCGAATACAAATAGAAAGGTGTAGAATTTTGCAGAAGCGTCAAAAAGAAAAACTTGAGTATTGAAAGTGTACAAAAAAGATTCAGAAAAGTCTCATCTATCAGTCAGTTAAAACGTTGGGCTCATACGATTAATGAAGGTGGAACATATAGTGAAAAAATTGCATGAATTTGTCAATATACACTAGATAATTTTAAAGCTGCTGTTGAAAGTGGTTTAATAATTCATGATCGCGATATACATAGATGGGCGTTACAAGCTCATAAAGAAATTTGTTCTGAGAATTTAAGATTCAAAGCTTCTAAAAATTAGTTATTAAAGTTTAAAAAGGCTCATAGAATACTATCTAGAAAAGTAAATAAGGTTATTACTAGGAAAATATTGGAAAGTGCTTCAGAGCTTCAAACTAAAGCAGATGCATGTGTGGCTGAAGTTAAGTCGCGTATACCAACAATTGGAATGCAGAATTTGTAGAATTCAGATCAGAGTCTTTATTTTATACAATAATATAAAAAATGAGTAGATGAATACATTTTTTAATTACAGATCTCTTTAAAGTTTGGTTAGAAAAAATATTTTACCCAAATGTAGGTCGTCAGTCTGTACTATTACTCGATTCTTGAAGTGGACACTGTGATAAAGTTATAGAGGAAACAATGCCAGAAAATAAAATTCTTAAAATAAAAAAAAATATCATCAGGAACAACAGGAAAGATTCAACCACTTGATGTATATGGATTCCGCGTGTGGACAATTCGACAATTCTCAGATCAAGTGATTTTAAGGGATAACACCACTCTAGCGGCCCGAAAAAATGCCTAATTTGTACGATTTTTTACAAGAGTAGGAAAGAAGGGATCAAATTTCTTTTCGAGGATTTACTATACATATATTGAGGTACAAAAATATATTTTTTTTTACATTTAAATACAAAATGGCGGCTAGACAGCGAATCTCGTGAGAAGCCATTTTCTCAAACCTCCAAACGGGAGAACACTTTTCTCGGAAAGTATGAGACCTGGAACAAAAAACCAAAGAAATTCTTGATCTATATAACGTTAACTTTGGAAGTACGTAGGGTTTTTTTTTTTATTTCAATTTTTGTAGAAATGGCGCACTTCTGAAAAAAAGTCGATTTTTCTCGAAAAAAAACGATGTAAATTGTTTATAAAAAAAAATTTACATTCAATCGAAAAACGGCTACGTACTTCTTTAGAGAATCTATTTGTGAAGCTACAGTAAAAATTTCATGGATCGATGGTAGATAATTTTCGAGCCGATGTGTTCACCGCCTCGACGCTTGGTTTCTCCATTTCATAATGGTTACTTGGCCGCCGCTTTGAAATTTACGGTCTCTTCAAATTGCTCTTTTTCCCCTTCGTCCATTTCTTGCCATCATACACTGGTCTTCCACTACTCATATTGTTTATAATTTTCACACTGTTCACTTAAAATCAACAAAATATGTAATATATAAATATATAAAATCGAAAAATCAGCAGAAATACAAATCGAAGCGTGTGCACGGCGTCGCTTTGCAGCTGCACTAACTAACACATATACACACCGATACAAGCTCATTTCAGTATTAGCGCACCTTGCAGGATGCCTGAGGAAGCTCAAGGACCTTTGACTCTGTAAGTAATAAGGTCTCCTATTATTCCGATAGATGAAATCAATACAAAAGCGATGAATCAGAACGCGCCTCGCGCTCTCATTTAGCGCACTCAACGAGCGGTCCGAGGCGCTGCCGCAAAATCGATATTTGAACCTTTTAAACATTATTTGACACTATAGGACCAATTGTACTATAGGAAAATTGCATATTATTTTTATGAACCTAAAGTATTGTTTAAGCCGAAAAAAAATCGATTTTTTGAAAATCCTGGAGTGGTGTTACCCCTTAATGAATTATTATTTAAATTTATATTTAAGAAATAACATCATAAAAATTCAATCTCTACTCCACAACTATCTTTCTTCGCCGAGATATACGAATATTTTTAAATATTCTTGGTACAAAAGTGGTTACATAGATGAAAACCCAGATAAAATTGAAAATCCTGTTCATTTTAGTTTTGGAGATTCTTACAATATACGCTTCGGAGTAGAAGGATGCATAAATATTGCTATTATACGATGTGGTTGGTGTAAAAAATCATTATGTTTCAAACATTTTTACGAAGATTATCATTCCTGTCGAAACTTTGTAGAATAATATACTGTAACTCAAACATGGAAAATATAGACAAATTTTGTAATTAAATAACAGAAAAATTGCAATCGTATAATTCTTTTTTAGAATTTAAAAAGAACGCCAAGTGTTATACATGAAACGAGTAATATTTACACACAATTTTGAAATGTATTCCTACGCAAAGATAGTAAATGTTTGCTAACTCGAAAACGAAAATTAATTTTAATAAGAATATCAATACAGTCGAGTCGCGGGGACTGAGAACTCGGGGACTGAAATTACGTGGGAACTGCAACTCTCTTATATATGGGGATGTCTCGAGGACTGGACGGCTCCTATACTAAATAAACATTGTAGTCTTTGACAATTTCGGTTCCTAAGCTTTTTCAGTCCCCATGACTCGACTGTAATATAAAAATAAAGGTAAAGGATAAACACTTAAGGGGGTAACACCGTGTGACGCGCCTTTTTTCAACGTTTATTTATGAATTTTTTTGGGGTATAAAATAAAATGCGATCTTTCTCAAATTTTTATATGTTTTTATTGATGTTTACTAGACAAAAAAAATATTTTTTTTTATAATATTTATGAGGTTTTATTTTGGTTTTGCCCACCTAAAGTAGACTCCTCGTTTTGGAGGCGATGGTGGGGGAGGGGGGGAAGCACTCAGGCCTCTGTGATCATCTGAAATCAAAAAAACACATAGATTATTGTTTGTTAGATGTCTCGCTATTACGCTAACCTTTAATATGCATATATTTTTCATTAAAAAGAAAAATGGCGGACTTTTAAGCAAAACATTTTCTTTTGGTCTTTTTTTGGCAAAAATTGTTTAAAAAAATTAATTAATTGTTAAAAATTTTAATGTTTCAGAGGTTAGCGTAATAGTCTTGTATGTTAAGAATAACTGGTAAAAATTTCAGCACGATCGGTAGAATAGTTTTTTGTGAGTGCTTCCCCCGCGACCAAAAAAAGTGGTTTCGAGAAATACGCGTTTAAAGTTTTGATAACAGATTTCTCGTAAAAAAATCAAACTTACCCTAATCGGCTATGCCTGGTCCATAGAGTAGTCCTTTGGTTTCATCAAAGTTTTCATCTGCAGCAGCCCTGAGAGCCCTCCGTAGAGTTCTAGCCTCTTTTGAGTTGATTTCAGCGTTTCTGTTCGCTTTTAAAATGCGTGCATTGTCGACAACGTCGGAGTAATCCCTTGCTGTTTGGCCAATTGTTACTCCCATTGTCTCCATTATTTTCAGCACAGGTAGAAAACCTTCATTGAAGATACAAGCAGCTGTCAGTGTAGCGATTTCCAAAACTTTTTTGAATTATTATTGAGCAAAAAAGATTGACGCCCGCCTGGCCAACGCCGAGTAATCGCATGATGAAAGTAAACCGTCGATTTATTTCGTACGCGTTTTTGATCATCGGGCAAGAATCAATAAGATAATCTCGACAAGAGCATTTTACACTCAATTTGAATCTTAGTCCTCTTGGTGAATTTATAAGAAATTTTATGGCACTGTCACATTCTTTACACTTCACAATATTTTCTAATACACCAAACACTAAATTGAAACAAATAAAAACGTACTTGGAAGACGGATCATGAGACACTTCAAAAGCATCGTTATGTTCAATTTTTTTAGCAGATGTACTGACAAATGTAGTATCTTCTTCCGCAGTAAATTGATTACCGTGGAAAGATCTTTTTTTGCCTCCTTTATTTAGATGCCGACTGTCTCTATTGCCGCGTCGGTCCATTTTCAAACTTGATGTTTACACATCGAGTGAATAACGGATACTGCTGAAATGTCCGAAATTTTGCAGATTCAAAATTTTATACCTGTATATATCTATGTCGTATACTATAATACGTTACTTATAATATGTACACCTGCGTAGATATATAAAAATAAAGACAGAAGGGACAAGAGAGTGGGGACGGCCGGAGCAGCTGCTGCCGACGAGCACTGCTGTTTGGAGCGTTATAATATACCTGCGGTGCGTTCGCTTCTTTTGGCTATATCTTTAAAAGTATTTTGAATTTCAATCTGAAATTTTCACACAATATTTTCAACATATTTTACTTGCGAAATATGTCAAAAACCGAACATCGATTTTTTGAAGTCGGCACACGGTGTTACCCCCTTAATTGCGCAAAGAGCATAACTTTTGAAAACAATGGAGTACATAATTAACGTACTTTTCAACTTAATTTTTTTTTTGTTTTTTATGATAAATATTTTCCGTTTTTTAATTGGATAAACCATTTCTGGGGGTGACTTTTTCTCTACCCTTTATACTACTATTACGGAAAGAATTGTAATATATTTGCGTTTATTATAAATCATATTCTGATTACAGGTAGAATACTTTTTAAGAAAGAAAGATATGTTTTACTTATGACATGTGGTTCTTCGCTTTAAGGGGTAGTTAACGGTATTTGGGGGTAGTTGTTTGAAAAATCCTGAAACACGTCAACTTAAATATTCGATATAGTTAACGAAAATGCTTTTCTTAATTTGCTTGAGTTCATATCCTGATTTTCATGATCATTTTAATGACATGTAGTTTTTCTTAAATATAAAATAAGGGTTGCAACCCCTTCAGTCATGTACTACAGCATATCCAAAAATTATCATAATCGGTGAGATCGGGGGGGGGGGGGGGTGGTGGGTTCCTTGTAAGATTGATGGTATGGTCGATGGCATAAACCTAAATCATAATCAAAACAATAATAAAAATCAAAATGACAATGTTATCTGTGATGAACTTGAAGCTAACGTGTCGCGTGTGTTCGTTTCCCTTAGAGATGTACTCGGTTGACTCCTCGGATCACGAAACTATGAAAGAGTCTACTTTCAGCAGAATTTGAACGCGTAATCGTAAGCGTAGAACGCGTTACCCGCGTCATAAACATGACTCTGCATCGAATTATGTCCCGGCACTTGCTCATGGACGAAAAGGCTCTAGCCATGCAAGGCGAGAAGACAGTAGCGATGATGAGAGCACTGAGTTGATGGTCATGGGCATCGTCGACTGCTCTCGTGTTGAGACTGATCCCGTTGAGCACGTTTACGTGGTTCTCAGCACTGCTCTGTCTTCTCTAAATAAAGATGATATTATTAGTGTCAGACAAGGCGCTCACCCTATGATAAGGGGCAAACCCTCAAGGGCAGATGCCGAGTCCATCATCATTGCGCCATCGACTAGGGCAGACACACCGCAGCCTTTAATCGTTCGTCTTGCGAGCATAACCAAACAAAATTAAGTGATGCATCTGAATGCGGCCATTACGCGCTTCATCACCAGCGACATTGACCCTTCTACACGAAAAGAAGTTTCGTACATCTGTTGTCCCGGCTGGTATAATAGTTGCACAAAACTCAGAGAGTTCTGCGTTCCCATCGTGTCGCACAGCTACTCTCTCATTTTTTTACGTCTGCTGCCCAAAAGCCGAACATGTGCTGAATGAAATCGATGTGAATCGTCGGGTTCTGTTACATGGGAGTCTGCTGCACAGCTGAATTGTACGCTTGATACATCGCTTTGTTTTATATTTTAATCGTCATGCAAGATGGATAATCTTATTGTGTATGTCCCTATATATATCCTAATTACCGACATCCAATAATGTCCTAATTACTGACATCACGTATATGTCCTAATTACCGATGTAGCCTGTAGATGTTCTAATTACGACATTCGATAATGTCCTAATTACTGATATTATGTATATGTCCTAATTACCGAAACTTTGTATGTATATCAATTACAGAAATCTTGTATGTGTACCGATGATCGACAACTTGTATGACTTCATTACCGTTACCATGTATCAGGATTCGGGTGGATATGGAAATAGGAGTATAAAAAGCTTTATAATGGTCATGTAATGGCATTGAATTTACCTGTCCAGCAAATAAGATTCGAAATAAATAGCAAAATGCGATTCACATTTAAACAAAACTGAAGATCAAGGGTTCCAAGCAGAGATTAATTGTAAGTAAACAATCATTTTTTGGTTATGATTTGTAAAGAATATACTTTGTAATTTAACAAAATTATATTAGTATTTTTAAATATTAAATTGATAATTAATAAAATTGTAGATCAGGTATACAACCCGGTACCTGAGTAAGGACAATAATGTCCGTAAATTAATTACAAATTACACATACATGATGTCGGTAATTAAGACATATCTAGGGCGTCGGTAATTAGAACATATACAGGGTCTCTGTAATTAGAACATCTGCAGGCTGTCGGTAATTGGTACAGGTAGAAGGTGTCGGTAATTTGTACACATACAGAGTTTTGGTAATTAGGACATTACATTTACATGATGTCAGTAATTAGGATGTTATCGAATGTCGGTAAGTAGGACATATACAGGGTAATGCACATGAACGTTCTAAGTGGCATCAAAATGTTAATTTTAACCTCATTTTTTTTATACAAATGTTAAATGTATGAAGTCACTAAATATTAACAATATGTGTTCTTAACAGTTCATAAGTCTCACAAGTATTTTGTTTCAGGAATTTATGTTAAATATCGTAAGAAATTGATTCGGTAATTGAGAGTTACGATTTTACTTATAGGGCGATCTTTGTCCTTGTTTGCGTGCATCAGGGGTAGGACACGACTCGGAGAGCGACGGTCCCATCGTTTGGGACCGCAGTTGCCCAAAAAGTCGAGTCACTGATGCACGAAAGCTGGAGAGCGCTGCGCTACTAGGGCTAGTTGTGCAGATGTACTTCTTTTGTAAAGTGTTACGTGTGTTCGTTAGTGGACTCCGTTCGTCGCTAAGCCGAAACCAGGCGAGATGTGCGTAAAGGTGGAGAAATGATCGGGTAGATTTATTGACCAATATATTAACAGAGATTGGTTCGAAAGAGTGATCGCGAGTGTAAATAACGCGTGGACTCAGATAATGTTCGCGTCTCGACTAGTGGTGGTCCTCCTCGTGTGTGGTCTCTGAGTCCTGACTACTGGTAGTCGTCTCGTGGTAGAGTGTAGAATCGCTCGCGAGTGGACGTCGCTGCCTCTTTTATAATGTATGCGCAGGCTGCCCTCTGTCTCCCCCGCTATTCAGAGCTCAAGAGCCACGGACTTCGCCGGCGTGTTGCTATGCGCGCGGAAATTGATGGTCAGCGATTGTACTAGTGCGAAGCTTCTGGAGCTATGCTCTAGAACGTACGTACTAATTATCATGTATAACACCGTGTAGATGGAGCGAGAAACCTACCAAAAATCTTTGTCACATGAATATTTGTATCAAAGAAGCTTTGAGTAAAGGTGCTTATGTAGAATTGAAAAATTTAAAAGTTATTGCCAAGAATCTTAGTTTCAAAATAGAGTGGCATAGACTCGGCAAGTTTCTCGATCGACAAGTGGAGGGCATCCAAGCTCACGCATTCCTATCTACTTCTGACCTTCGCACAATAGCTGACTCATACAATGGAATTAATACTAACCACAATAATAACAATTGTAACAACAATATCGAAATAGTTGAAAACACACATCATACACACAATAAAGACCATAGCAGTAATACCGAAAGCAATTATTGCGATAACAATAAGCAGCCTATTCAAGCAGAAAAATATTGACTAAATGCGGTACAAGCTCGTGGAACAGATGAGGGAGTGAAAACGAAAGCAGATCTTTTAAATGCAAATTCAATTAGGCATTGCATTAAACAAATCCGTTGAGCGATAAATCATATCATCCGTTCGGTGTGGCCGAAATCTGGTTGGAGAATAAGAAAGTAGACAAGGATTCCATTCATATCGAGGGATACTCACTTGTGCGATAGGACAGAAATATAAATGGAAGGTGGGGTTTTCTGACATTCTGCGCGTTTTTTCACTGTTTTTCTTGATTAATTGATCAGTGATATAATCTTTCATTGTTTATTGTGTTTCATTTTGCTGCTTTTATTGGAAGATTTTATGCTACATAAAAATTTCAACTAGCATAAATTTTATGATTTTGATACGGTTTTATATTGTCAGTTTTAGTTTCTATACGTTGTTTAATTGTTTTTCTTGATTATTTCAACAGGGTTATAATCTTTCATAGTTTATTGTGTTTTATTTTGATGCTATTTTTGGTTTCTTTAATTAAATAATAATCATAATAATTATTAATCAACGTAACATTAACAAGATTGATACGTTTTTATGTTGTCCGTTTTGGTTTCTGCGCGTTTTTTTACTGTTTTTCTTGATTAATTGAGCAGTGTTATAATCTTTCATTGTTTATTGTGTCTCATTTTGTTGTTTTTATCTCCAAGATTTTATGCTACTTAAAAATGAAATATTTCAGTTAGCATGAGTTTTATGATTTTGAAACGGTTTTGTGGTTTCAATTTCGGTTTCTTCCAGTTTTCACCGTTTTTTTTGATTTTATTTTAACGGGGTTATTGTCTTTCATCCATTTTTGTGTTTTATTTTGATGCTTTTTTATGGTTGCTTTTATCTTGTCAGTTTTCGTTTCTGGGAGTTTTTTCACTGCTTCTGTGCATTTTTTCACTGTTATTCTTGATTATTTCATCGGAGTTATAATCTTTCATTTTTGTTTGTGTTTCATTTTGTTGATATTACTGAAAAATTTGATGCTACATAAAAAATTTCAGCTAGCATTAGTTTTATGATTTTGATACGGTTTTATGTTGTCAGTTTTGCTTTCTGCACGTTTTTTCACTATTTTTCTTGATTATTTAAACGAAGTTATAATCTTTCATTGTTTTTCGTGTTTCGTTTTGTCGCTTATATTGCAAGATTTTATGCTACGCAAAAAAAATTTCAGCTTGCACAAGTTTTATGATTTAGATTCGGCTTTATGTTTCAAAAAATGCTTTTTTTGATTGCTTTAATCGAATAATAATCATAATAATTATTAATAAACGTAATATTATGTTTCTAATAGGCTGCGCCGCGGAGATCCTAAAAAAACAGTTGTAAAAGGGCTGCAGATGTAGGTCACGTCAGGATGCCTGAAATAAAAAAATCGAAATTTTCTTTTAAACTAGATAAGATTCTCCATCAAATGAACTACTTGTTTATGAAAATTGACAAAATGGCAGCATTTTGAAAAAATAATTTCTATTTCACCTAAAAAATCGCGCGTTTTTTGCATGGCAAATTTGCACTTTTTCAAATATCAAAAAGATAGTGGTTCATTCGATGCAAAAATATGTCTCGAAGACTGTTTCAAAATTCCAAGCTGATCGGTTAATTAGCTTTCGAGCTAGAACTGCAGCCGTGTTTAAAAATACAGTTTTGAGAAAAGCGCATTTAAAGTTTTGACTACTGATTTTTACATTATAAAATTAAATTTTCCATACTTACAGTTATTCAGCTATTCTAGGGCCATACAATTCGTCTTTCTCTTGCTCATAAAATGATTGTTGTTCAGCTTCAGCTTTCCTACGAGCTTTCCGAGACTCCTTTGTAGTTTCGTCGTGCTGTTTCTCAGGTAGCTCTATACGCTTCATGTCGCGTATCTGGGCATATTCCCATGCAGCTGAGCCAACAATTACACCCATAGTTCTAAAAATTGTAAGAATTGACCTTAGGCTATCGTTAACTATCCCAACAGCATAGAAATGGACCAACTCAATAGTTTTTAGACCGCGTGGAGGTGTTTTGGAGCAAAATGCCACAGCAAGCCATTATAGCTTTCGTTGTTATTTTAAGTATTGCTCCCCTTGCATCCGTTCAATAACTCTTAATAAATCCGTATAAATGTGATGTAATACTTTTAAAACCGCTGGGTCTAAAGGAAGATAATCATGCTGAAACTTCGTCGTGTCAAAACCCTGAGCTCTCGCTCGGCGATATTTGCACCAGCTTTCCGCGCCGGGCGGGCAGTTTTGATGTTATGGCTTCTTATTTGTTGATGCCATGTGAAAGTATGTGGCCCAAATTTCCTTATACATTTCTGTTACATTATCTTGATGCCTTAGTATCGCTGAACCATAATATTTTTGGAGCTAATTTATTAAATTCTCGGTTAATTTTACGGTGTCTTTGCTTCGTCCGCCTAAACCTATGACTTTCTTTTTTTTTCATTTCGGCAGCGCGTTACCATTGAGAGTCATTCTTCATAGCCCTCTGGATCTTTTTCTTGTTTTTTTGTACAGGTCTCACACGATTTCACTGACGCATCGAGGATCTTCTTACTGTATTTTCCGGCAAGAGTCGTCACGCCAAATTTCGAAGTATGTCCTCGGTTCTTCCGCGTACCGTCTCCAGAAACTGTTATATTCATATCCGATCCTTCTTTTTCAAGCATTTTTTATTTTTCTTATGCTGCAGCCATTTTTACGAAATTCTGATACATCGCTTCGGCAGCTGTACAAACATTTTTGAAGCATCCTTCAAAAGTATTCGGATAAAATGTTTTTGCCAAATCCATCAGGCTACTAAACAGCTTCAATTCTTCTCTTCCAATTCCTCTAAATCGCAACACAAGTACAATACGTCGATTAATTTCGTAGGCTTTTCCAATTTGAGGGCCAGACGCGATATACGAGATACCACGCCGATACGTCAAAGTATTTTTGAATCCTTAGCCTGCCGGACTTGATTCATTAAATGTAATATCCGTTTTCCAATTCTTACAAATTAATAAATTGCTAATTGCAGTAAAAACGGAAAAAAATTCAAGGATCTTATAGCCGTGGGTGTTTTTCACGATAATTTCGTCGTCTTTGTTATGCGCTGATTTTTCGGCAGTCGTACTGGTATACTCGGTCGATTCCTCCTGCGTGTACTGATTTCCACAGAATTTTCTTTTCTTGCTCGTAGATCTGTGTACCGGATTTTCTTTCGTGCCATTCTTGACTCCGTAAGACGCACTTGCAATGATTTTATAACTTTTCAAAGCTAGATGTGCTCTATAACAGTGCTCAAAGTAAACTGAAGCCATCGTTTCACGCGCGCCGGATTTTAAAGGTCTTTCTCTACCTGCGTCTTCTTATAATGGTTTCGGACGATTCTATATCTTGTATTTATTGTTCGGGGAACTGCCTGGCCTACCTTTATAATCCAAAGTCGGTATATTGATGCTAGAGCACAACAATGAGCACGCAGCTGCTCGGCGCTCCGCCCCGTCTCCGAGCGTTGAAGATCAGCCTTGCTTTATATGCCCCTATTTCAAAACTATTTATGATACTGCTGTATAACTTTAGAAAATTATTCTAAGGGCAGTAAACTATCGAAATATGCAAAAAAATCGATTTTTCGAAAGTGAGAAACTGGTCTACCCCTTAAATGTATTTTATTTCTTGCACTACATATATCAATGATAGTAATTAATTATGAAATTTTATGTTTAACATAATATTATGTTTCTAATATGATTATGTTGATTTATCATTTTGTATATCTGTATATTTTGGTAAATGGGAAAGACTCAACGTGACTAAAGACATAAAATAACTTTAAATGTATTTTATTTTTAATAGAATGAAGGTGGTGAGGTGGTGAAATTAATTACTGCAGAGATGCTCGTGGAAAAGACAATGTATTTATTGAACGTAAACACAAGTGATGCTCGCTCGTTGAGCTGTACCGGCGAACTGCCCATACGACGTATGCACGGTGAGATGAGTGAGTCGAGAGAGACGGAGATCGTGCGCGCATGCGCACCGCTTACGCTGTAGCACTAACGAGTACGAAAAGTGTCCTTTGCTCGGCTTAAAGCCCAATACTCCCTCTCACTTGAGGCGCTCTCAGTCCCAAGACTCCTCGGTGTCGAATTGAGTCGCATCCTCCTCATTGCAATCTAAATACAATACAAGAATTAATTATTTGTTAATATTCATTATTTCAGTAGTTAACTCTACATGTGTTTGTACGGGTAGAGCTTTAGTAAATATATCCGCAAGTTGGTCTTTAGATTTAACCCATTTTATTTTAACATAATTCTTATTAACGCATTCTTTTACGTAATGTTCTCTCCTTTCTACCATATGTCTCAATCTATTTCCTCCATTTACTTTTGCACAAGAAATGGCTGACATGTTGTCACAGTACAGAGTAATTGGATACAAATTTTGCTCTAGCCTTATAGATACAGAAATATGTAGAGACATTGCTTCTTGGTAAGTCTCGCTCATAGCTACGTATTCTGCTTGGCAAGTAGATAAAGCAACACTTTGTTGCTTATGTGTTCTCCAGGACATTGTATTTCCAAACAATTTGATCACATAACCACATGTAGTCAAAAAATCTTTACAAACAGACAAGCTAGCATCTGAATAAGCTATCATTTCATTTTTAATGTTATTAAAACTCAGTTCGAAATGTCTAGTACCTGACAAATATTCGAAAACCCTTTTTACCATATTCGACTTGTAAACAGTGGGATTGACTTGATGTCTACTGAGGACGTTCACCGCATATGATATGTCGGGTCTAGTAGCATTCGCTAAGTAAAGAAAAGATCCTACTGGTTCTCGATACAATCTATTAGGAATTTGCTCTTACGTGTATTCGTCTTCCTCCCGCTCTTTCTATCATGGCTCGTAGCCTCGCTAGGTCTTATAGGCGTATTTACGGGTCTACATTTGTTAAATCCAAATCTACTCAACATCTTATCAACAAATTTAGTTTGGCTTAATGTTTGGTACATTAAGTAACAAATTTTTCGTGGATCCAAGATTTACGTAGATTTATGTGAATCTACATTTACTCTTTTATGTTTGGTGAATGAGGTAACACATTTTACGTGGATCCAAGATTTATGTGGATTTACGTGGTTCTACGTTTCCCTCATTCTGTTTTGTACATAGCCTGCAAATTTTACGTGGATACAAGATTCATGTGGATTTTCTTTTTCCTTCTCATGTTTGTTGCATAACTGGCTAGTTTTACGTGGATCCAATATTTACTTGGATTTACGTGGATCTACGTTTTCCTTCTTCTGTTTAGTACGTAGCCTGCAAATTTTACGTGGATTTACGGGGATGTTTGTTTTACCTTTTACGTTTGGTGCATTGTCAAAAAATTTACCTGGATCGAAGATTTACGTGGATTCACGTTTCTCATTTTGTGTTTGGTTAACTCAGTTACAAATTTTACGTCGATCCAAGATTTACGTGGATTCACGTAGATGTACGTTTTGTCTTTAATATTTCGTGCATTAAGTAACAAATTTAACGTGGATCCAAGAATTACATGGATTTACATGGACTTACGTTTTCCTTCTCATTCTAGTTGCATAAATGGCTAATTTTACGTAGATTCAAGATTTACGTGGATTTACGTGGATCTACGTATCCCTTCTTCTGTTTGGCACACAGCCTTCAAAATGCCTTGCTGTCCTACGTTTGGTGCATAGTCAGAAAATGTACGTTGATCCAAGATTTATGTCGATTTACGATTCCCATTTTAAGTTTCGTTAACTGAGTTACAAATTTTACGTCGATCTAATATTTACAAGGATTTATGTGGACTTACGTTTCCCCTTTAATGTCTAGTGCACTAAGTAACAAATTTTACGTGGATATAAGAATTACGTGGACTTATGTGCCTGTTCTTATGTTTAGTGTGGTTTTAATGTGGTTTGAAGCTTTTACTTGAATCCAAGCTTTTACTGCACCGTATTTGCTAGTATTGCTCCTTAAATCCATGTAAATCTACGTGACACTAACACTGCTTTTGTTAAAGCAAAAAGACGAAAATAGCACTGACTTATGTACGTTATCTTCGTAGTTTGTAATATTTAGGTAATGAAAGAAAATGCATTGGAATGTACTTCAAAAAACTTGAATTTAAAAACATCGTAAGGCTCGGCCTAATAGGAGCCTAGATATTAATTATTTTTCCAACAGCTATTATAGGCTATCTAATTAATATTTTTACTTGAAACTTGGAATGATAGTAGTAGACTATATTTTCTAAGGTGAATTCATTCCGATCAGTTTGGCCAACCAGTTCGATAGAAATGACCGTGGAACAGAGCGATGTCGTGCGGAGTAGCCAGCGAACTATCACCCCTCTCACGCGATGCGTGAACTCGCCCTCCACCGCCGCTGCGTCGTGCTAATTTTAAAAAGATGAGCATCTATGTGCTGCAATGTACGATGAAATTTATTGTGATATTGAAATTTCTAAACTTAGTAAATGAACTTATTTGACATATACAATAAAAATCTATTTGAAAATTTAATTTTAGTTTCCATGAAAATATTTTTTTATAAACTTGTATGAAGATTCGGTTTAATGAACTTTCAAATTTATAAAACCAAATTTCACGCCGAAAGGAAGGTAAACCGCGCTGAGCAGTTGAAATAGCTAGTGTTATAAAACAATATATACAAATTTTATACATGTCGTATAAAGTCACAAGATTTCAATTACTTTGCTTCTTAATGACATTTATAAGTGGAGCCGTCAACACTAAGTTACATGAATATTGCCCATATAGGGGAGTCCGGGACTATTTTGAAAACGTTCTGTTTAAAACGTTTTAGTTCTTATAATCTCTTTTAAAATCATTTTTATGATTGATGGTTATCAAATTTAGGTTCTTGGCTAGCTGACAAAAAAATATTTTAGGTCTGCACGTTTGCGATTATTATTATTTTACTTGAATTATTTTACCCTTCCGGTCACGACTGTTGTATACGCCGAATAAAGTATAGCTTTTTCGGTAAGTTTAAAGTACAGGTTTAAACTAAATTTTTGTGCAAGATTTGGTCTAATAGCATTTAATTGGCGCGAGTTTTCTGGGCTTGAAGAAAAAGAATAATTTCATTATTTCGGGACAGTATTTCATTTTTGTAACTTCTAATTCATGTATTTAGACACCAGAATACATATTGAACCTGATTATACATTTTTATGAAGGTATAAGAAATTTAAGTTAATAAAAAAAATTTATAATTCACAATAATTATTCTTCAACCATAGACTCAACAAATTCCAATCTTCCATTTTAAAGCTATAACTTTTTTTACTAAATTGTTTTTAATAAAACCAAAGTTTTAATAGCTTATTTTTACGTTATAATAGACAAATATCATAGTTAAAAGCTAAAAAATTAAATTAAAAAGAGGTTTTACAGATAAAAAGTTAGTTTCCTTTAAACAGAACATGGTGGCCGAAAGGGTTAAATAAACTTTTTTTATAAAGTATCCCCAACATACAAGAGTATTTTGTCAAAAGCTTTGTTTTAATAAGTTATATATAAATAAGAACTTCCGTATAATGAATAACTTGTTCTAAATAACTTGACACAACATTTATACACTAGCAAAAGATACAGAAAGTAATTTAAAAAATCGTAAGTTTCCAAATGAAATTTCCTTTGTTGATATATTGACATGTATTCTTTAGTAAAAATGTTCAATTTTGATGACCATTTCAGTATGTCATATCATAAATTACAAAAGACGTTGATATTAAAAGATATTTGAAGTTTATGAACTTGCCTTGTATTCAAAGTAGCTCCGGTCTCCCCTGCCAATATAGATTTTGGTACATCTGCCATAACGTCACAATTAACATTTTTGCATATATTATATATTTTTTTTTTTTTTTTATTATTTAACGTCGCCATGTTTGTGCTTCCATGTGGTGCTAATCGACGACGGGGGTCTGCGGTGTGTTTGTAAACAAAGCACATGTTATTTTTACAGTGGTGCTTGTATCAATCGGCAGAGACTAGGATTCGAACCCGGGTCACCGGCGTGGGAATCCGACACTCTACCGACTGAGCCGCCGCAGGCCCCACATATATTATATTTCACTTAACAGTTCTTATTCAAGTGAATTGAAAATATTTATAAAACAATATTATGATTTATTTGTATAGGTATTATCAACCATGTGTATTTAAATTTATGCTTTTCTTCCAGGTTCGAATTTTAATGAAATTGACGTACGACTTTATGTACTGCTTTGCTTTCTACTTATGATAATATTTCGGTAAATCTTGTCTCTAAAAGAATATTAACTTTAAAAAAAACTGAAAGGTTAGGCGTAATGAGATCAATGGAAAATAGTCAAGTTTTAAATACATAAATAATTATAAATAATTTAGCAACGAACTTACAGATAAAAAAGAACTGAGATCAATCAAACAAAGTCAAGTTTATTATATTTAATCATAATAAAGCAAAAATATTGTTGTGTTCAATCAAGGGCTTACTTAACTTAAAGTTACGTTATATAATGATCAATTACAAACAACTCTCAAGATACTTACTACGTAACTTGCCATGCCCGTTTTAATTTGTTGATGGTGTTGTCCATCAGTAACTTTCTACAAACTTATTTGCGTACGTAAACTTATAAAAATATTTTTTTGATATAATGATATGTATTATCAATGATGATTACATAACACATATTTGTAAATATAGTTAACAAAAAGTGTATAATATGACATAATTTTCCTAATGTCTAAACAAATTATAGAAGTTACACATAAGTTATGAAAATTTTATTCATTTTAAAATAAGTAAATATGTAGAGACAATTAATTTTTAAAAGATTTATATCTATTTTTGTATATTCAAAACTATGTATAAGTACCAATATAATCTGCGAAAAAGTTAAAATATTAATGAATTAGATATATATAACGTTCTAACATATAAAAAGAAAATTTAAGTTGTTCACCAATAAACAAAATGAAACGGGCATGGCAAGTTACGTAGTAAGTATCTTGAGAGTTGTTTGTAATTGATCATTATATAACGTAACTTTAAGTTAAGTAAGCCCTTGATTGAACACAACAATATTTTTGCTTTATTTTGATTAAATATAATAAACTTGACTTTGTTTGATTGATCTCAGTTCTTTTTTATCTGTAAGTTCGTTGCTAAATTATTTATAATTATTTATGTATTTAAAACTTGACTATTTTCCATTGATCTCATTACTTTTTTAATCTATGGCTTACCTTATCAAATAGATTATTGTATTGCTCCATGATAATTTTGCGGAATACATCAAACTCGCCTAACCTTTCACTTTTTTTAAAGTTAATTTTTTTTAGAGATTTCAGTCCTTTTTAGTAAATTTTTTCGAGTGTTTCATTGATATTTTCTACAAGTTTTAAAAATATCCATTAACTTGAGTTGCGCCAGAAACTTTTTGAAGTGAAAAAAATATGTTTCTAGAAATACGCGTTTAAAGTTTTTATTTCGATTTTTTGACAAAAAATAACTGGAGTTCCATACAAAAAATTCCTTATAAATTGAGTAAGAATCAAGACTTATTATTTTTTCTTGATAAGATTTTTACACCTGGTACACTTAAAAAAGTGTAAAATTTCTTAAGTTACAAATAAAAGAAGATTTCCGTTGACAGATCAGCCCCGAGCAACTGTAGTCTAACAACTATAGCAAATTTATAAATAAGTCTGAAAAAAATTTTTTAGTTAAAATTATAAAGTTTATATCTACGTTAAACAGGATTTAGATTTTGGAAAATTATTAGAATAGGCAATCACAAAACATATCGATGAATTAGCCCCGGTCTGTCCTATGTATGTGTACGCATGTATGGACCAGAATTAGTGTTCACTACAACATTTTAAGGGATACTACGTGCTCATTTTTGCAGACATATTACATATGTTTGAACTTATAACTGATTACATTTTGAAGCTGAATGGATAATACTAGACTAATTGTTTAATAAAAATAATAATTTAGTAAAATTTATAAAAATTGAAACAACTTTTGTTGTCATTTTATACGTTAAACTTGTCAATAATATGTGTCAACAATAACTATTAAGTGATTTTTGCAAAAAAATGTTCTTTATTTTTGCAATTGTTATCGTCATTTTATACGTTGAATTTGCCAAAAATATATATATTTTCATAAAGTAGGCGTAATTTTCTTTTGATTGATATATCTAAGAATAACTTTAGAATTAGTCTTGTGAAATAATAACAAAATATTAGCTTCAAGTTTTTTAATACTTTAAATATGTAAAAAATATGTACATTTCTTTAAATATCTAACAATTAGTTTAAAGCTATTTTAGTGGAAGTAGGTATCACGACTTTGAATTTTAAATACACATTTTTCAAAAAAAATTTAATCTGGGTACTGCAAATATATAGAATATATTATACAATTTTGAAAGTATCCATGATTTCTTTTAAATAGATATATTTGTTTATTATTTCGAATTAAAAATAAAGATACTTAATGTAGATAACCTATAATTATGTGCTCAAGACATGGCTTATATAACAAACTTCTTTAAGAGAAAAAAAAATTTCCTTCAATTTTAATTAAATAATAAATTCTTATACCATACATTAAGCACGTCAAAAAGTTAATTTGAAGAATATAAGGAAAATTTTGTATAATTCGTGAGTTACTTAGACAATTGTTAATTAATAATTTTTAAATCAAGTAAATACCTATATTTTTCTTAACATTATGAAAAAATAAATAATAAATAACAAAAATATTTGTATTTGTAATTATAAATATAAATCAGTAAATTCGTAAATTCCAAATTCTCAAATCTTGTTGTCTCAGCTAGCAACCTACAAGGAAATCACGACTTCAATTTTCATTCCCGTGCAAAGCATACAAGTTCAAGTAAACGATTCAAGCTTGGTAAACCTTTATAGAAAGTGGATCCAAAAGTGTTCATAAGATTTAGCTTAGCCTTGTGCACAAAATTTAGCTGGCTTATTCCACGTATCTTAACATTATCAATGTACCGCAAACCCTTGGATAAAAAGCTCACACGCGAAAACCTATTCACTTTTCCAAATTCTCTAAAATTAAAGTAACGCTTACATTCGCATCATTTGGAGAAAGTATTTAATCTACTGAAAATGTTAAAATAAACGCGAGGACCGTTAGAATACCAGAAGCCCTCAGTGGCGGCAGCGAAGTTTCGTCTGCTTAATAATTTTTCGTCAAGAGTGATTGCCGTCTTTTCACGCGTGAGTGAGCTAATTTCTCAGCGTCTGCGGGGGGCGGAACTATACTGCACGAAGCAGCGCGCGCTACTGCCACTCGCTCGCCCCGAGACTGTCGCGCGCACTGAGAGAGAACTTCGGTTCCTGCTCGCCGAGCTGGAAGTTCCGTCAACGTCTTTTCGATTTGTCAGGCTTGCGGGAAATGCGTGCACACTTACTACAGTCGTTGCCTTTGTCCCTGTCTCTCGCACCTTCGCGCGCTCTCGCCCTGGATGTCGCCTAATGTCAAGGCGTTAATGACGGCAATTTAAACGTTAGCTCGATGATCTCGCTCGCTTGATAAATACCCTTTTGAGTTTTCATAGCTTTTACAAATATACTCGTCACCGTCGTTTCCAGTGCCCTCCTGATTATTAATAACCGCTATACGACTGGCTACAAGGCAATGGTGTTGCCAACTTCTGTTAGAATACTTCCGTTACTTCTTTTCTGTTAATTAGATTTATTGATATCTTAGCTGTTGGCTGATTTCAGTTGCGCGCTCAAACGATGTTTCGTTTTAATCATAGCTCTTAGCTTGAAAAGGAGACCCCTAATTAGAACGCTAAAAATAAATCGATTTTTGGGGAATTTCTTGTAAAAATACTATTACTTGAACTTCTTTGAAACTTTTAGAATATTTCATTATGCATTTCAAGAAATATCTAGACTTTTATAAGTAAAAATAAGTCTCAGAAGTACAGTTGTAAGTGCTGGAGCGCAGGACATAGCTGTCAATTGGCGTGAAACATCCCGTGCGGGAATTTCAAAAAGTGTCCCCAGGATTAGCCCCGATCCCGACCCGATATTCGGACCAACGGAAGTCAGTCCCGATTCAAACTCAGTTTCCCCGTCTTTTCATCATATTGAGCGGGACTCACGGATTCCCTGCCTGACTCCTATTTGACATTCTGAGGTCCGCGCTTTTTTATTTTGAGGTTATGGTTCTTACGTAAAACAAAGGATCTCCGTACCTGAATATCATCTAAATTCCTAATTTTTAGTAAGCACGGAAAAGTGGGGGATAACATGTCGGAATCTAACTAGTATTTCCTATAATCTACTACGTAATATTGACATAACCTCTCGGCAATGTAGATCTCCATATTGAAATTATCACTTATTTTTATTAACATTAAAGTATTTTTTTATTAATGTTTTGATGTTCATATACTATTATTATTGTTTTGAAAGAAATATAACAATAAAGCAAGTGAACCAAATACTGGGCCTTTCGATATTTGCATTTAAAAAAGTATGAAATCATAAAGTTAATCGGTGAAATAATCGATGCAGAGCACAGTAATTGGTTCAAATATCGTAGTTATAACAATTAATATGATAAATGGTACTATTATTGTTATTGATTTAGTTATTATTGTAATTATTATTATTGTTGTCATTATTACAATTTTAATTACAAAGTTCATATTTATTTATTATAGAGATAAATGTATACGCGTGAATAGCGGGTAAGGTAGTTCCCGTAGATAATTCATATCTCCTTATTTATTCTACAACTATAAATAAATCATTCATACTTGTAAAGTTTCTAAATACCAACACATTTATGCTGTGTTCAATTAAAATTATTAAGTGACCGTCGGTTACTGATGTGCATGCAAGTTCTAAGCAAGTTTTCGACATTCGGAATAAGAAAGATTTCATGAAAAGTTATCTATATTCTAAAATCAATAATTATTTTTGCATATCCTTAAAAAAAAGATATGTACTTTTTTGGGACCTACAATATTTATTAATATTTATTGTTCTCAAACGAAAAAGGAAATGTTTAATTTTATTTTAATCAAAGCATTATTATATATTAATTAATTGAAAAATTAAATTTTCTTTAAATTTTCATGAAATTTTGTTGTTAACTGTTTGAGAAAAATAAATTACAAAATATAAAAATGTATAACTATACCTTGTATATTATTAATGCATTATTCTCCTACAATAATTATTAAAAATCTTAAAAAATTTAACTGAAGAGATATGTGGTATGAATTCGAAGTTCAATGACGAGAAAAAATTATAAAACTAAAGGCCGGTAAGGTAGGAATCGGGTCAGTTCTTTACATGATTTTGATAAATATCTCTTTTATTTTATCAATATAAAAGAGAAGAAAAGATTCAAAAGATACATACAAAAAATTTCATCGGTAAGTTAGGAATCGTGACAGTATTTATTATTTCCTTGATAACTATTCCATATTTTAATTATATAAATCTATTCGTAGAAAGAATTGTATTATACATATAAATACCTACAAATAATACAAATATAAATGTGAACTTTAACGTGTAACATTAATATATTGTTTGAAGTTACGCAAGTAACAGGTACATGTGGTCAAGTGGTTAGAGCATCAGCACAGCATTCTCGAGGTCGACAGTTCGATTCCCCGCATGAACCAAATTTTTTTTTAATTTATAATTATTTTATATTTCTGTTTATGATAATCATATAATAACTACTGTAAATAAATCTAGTTTAAATAAGAATCAATATCTGAAGAGTGCACGAGAAGGAAATGAATAATTTTTTCCTTGCTAGGGATTAACATCCGAAAATCGGGTCGGAATCGGGCGTAGATTTCTAGGCCGAATCGTATAAAAAATGGTATACAAATAGTGGAGCCCAGATCGAGTGAGGTTTTCCTGTCGGATTCCTACCTGACCTACGAAAATCTGGTCGAAATCGGGTCTGGTTTACATGAGATTTGCTACACGGGATAGAGCTGCTAATTGAGGGGATGGATGGAACAATGGTATAACTCGATTTTGAGTTGTCCCCTAAATTACATGAAAGTGGCACCATTCAAGGGGCCAACTCAGAATCGAGTTATACCATTGGTTCATCCATTCCCTCAATTGTTGTCCGAAATTTAAGAACAGAGCTAAAAAATGCTACAAATTACTCTAAATATCAGAAGATTTCATTAAAATTCTATTTACACATAAATACTAATAATTTTTAAATTCTTTTGCAGGAGTAGACACTCCTTTACCCCCTCAAGAGGAGTATCTTCTGTCCTTGTCTAATCACGTTTTTGCTATTTATTCAAATAGTAGTTTGTTAATTGAAAAACTGAGAGTCGTCCCCAATTCTTCGTAAAATAAGGAATGTTTTGACCTAAAAAAACATTTAACATTATTTCCTTTTCGAGAATACTTCGAAACGCGAAAATTGAGGTTAGGTTTTCCGTTTCGAAATATTCTCCGAAAGTAAATAATGTTAGATACTCTTTTAGATCTCCAAATATTTCTTATTTTAAGAAATATTGGGGATGACTCTTAGTTTTACAATTAACAAACTACTATTTGAGTAATTAGTAAAAATGTGATTAGACAAGGACAGTAGATACGGCTTCCTCTTAAGGGGGGAATCTTATGTAAACGGTCCAATAATCAATTTAATTTGTAAAAAGCCTTCCTATATATGTAGAGAATGTAATTCTAGAGTTATAGCCCAATATTAGACCTCAAAAATAGCTACGAGCGCTGCACGTCGAGCAGATAATACGGGACACCGCCTTTCTAAATTTGAAATACTGAAATTTCACTATTTCATCAGTAAAAAGCATGCAAATGATTGAATTAGTGCAATGCACTATGGAATAGTGTATTTCCACTATTTAAATAGTGCATATCGTCGGTTTAGAGGAACAAGCGGCTATCTGCTGTGTATAAGCATAGGAGATTGCCGTTTGTTCCTTCCAACCGACGATATACACTAAATCAGTCAGTTGCATACTTTTTACTGATTAAATGGTGATATTTAACTATTTCAGATTTGGGACGCGTACAACCGAATACTTTAAACACTTTTCTTGAAACCACTTTTTTCAAACTGGTAGAAAAGATAACTTATCGAATTTTATACCAATTTACTTGCTCCAGGGCTTAAATTAAAGATTATCGCACTCTCCAGCGAATAAATCTGGAACATTAATAATTATAACAGTAGAAAACTGTTATTTCAAGCGATCAAATAAAATCTAAAAAACACAAAATTTCAGGTTAACATTCGTCTCTGTAAAAGTGACCGATTAGCTGCCAAGGGGGTATAATATTTTTTTTCTTAAAGTTTGTGATAAATCGAAAAAATTCTTTCATTCTCGACTCAATCGTAATGTCCACTTTATTGACCTTAAAAGCGGTCCAAAAGTAGCATATTATTCCCGCAAATCTACTTTTTTCCGCAAATTTACTTTTATCCTGCAATTTTTTTTTCCTAAATGCAAATTCTTTAAATATTTTTCTCTATATTAATGTACATATTCAATAAATTCTAGTTCTCACCGGCAGTCCCTCTTTTTAAGTCAATAAAGTAGCCACAGTTAAGTCTGGAAGAAAGTTCTATATGCGACAGAGCCCGAGTAAAAATGAATCCTATATAATTATGTATGACTTTTGTCTCTATATATAATCATGCACATTTATATAGGATTATATATAACTATAAAATAAATATAACAAACAATATTCCATTATATTGTAGCATCACATTTTTTTATAATGAATTATAATTAGTGTACGTGCATATGTTTAAGTGTGCAGGTATCTTCATATGTATGAATGTATATGTGCGTGTTTTCATATATACGTGTGTGTGGATAAGTTATATGCATGTTTCTCGGTGAGTATTAGAGTGTATGTGGATGGGTATGTGTACATGATTTTATGTCTGCATATGTTCTGATGAGTATGTATGAATATGGATATGTGTGTGTTCAGAAGCGGGTGCATGTAGGTATCTGCAGTGTATGGGAATATATGTACGTGTGTTTTGATGTTTGTGTGGATGCGGGTATATATATGCAGATAAGTGTATGTACACATGTTTTGTAAGCGCGCGCGTGGTCTGTGTGATGTTAAGTGAATGGGAGTGTGTACATAGGTATATTTGTATGTTTGTTAATGCGCGCGTTAGTTTTCTATGTGGTGCGTGAACGTATGAGTTTTTATATGTGGGCATGTGCAAGTGTGTCGGTGAATGTTAGTGAGTAAGCGTGAAAAGTGATTAGTGGGTGTGTATATATCTATGTTTTGATATTTTGTAATACATACCAAATACATATGTTAGTATGTATAATCTTATAAAATTATATAGCGTCATATATGATGATATATTATCATATCTAATTAAATATTGCCATGTATAATTATACATTGTCATTAATAACCATGAAGAAATAGGTGAAGTTACGTTTTAATTTAACGACCGACAAATTATACATAATTACACATAATTATATACAATCGTATAGAACCATTTATGACTGTGTATGGTCATATATGATCATATAGGGGAGGATGGGGCATTGCCGGTTACCTAAGCAAACGTGCTTGTTATTTCCACTTTCAAATTGTTTCTTTTAACTTTAAATAATTATTATGTTAGTTCAAACCATTGACTATAAATATTTCTTATTGGTTTAATATAAAAATGTAAGATATCGAAGCTATAAGTCGAAATAAAAAAAAGTATTTTGACCGAATTTACTCCACATCAAAGGGTAATATACCCATATACCCAAAGGGTAATATACACATAATACCGGTCAGCCTTGGTACAATTCCGATCACTATTAGAAAGTTACTTTTATAGGTGAAAAATTTCTTTAAATCAATTATATGAACTTTCATATGATCCGTCGCATTATTATTCGTACTTACATAGTGAAACATATAATAACATAACCACTGTTCAATCAAAAACACTTAAGCAAAATCACCCTACCTGAGAGCGCAGCGAAACGTTTTCTTAGCCTCACTTTCGGGAGCGTCATATAAATAACATTGTGATCGGGATTACCCCCATTCTGCTTAGTAATTTAAATTGAAATGACAAAAAAGTAATAGGTTTATACTCTTTTTTCTTCACTACTTCGTATTCTTAAATTGTTCAAATTAATAAAGATGCAAAAAATAACTGCATAAAGCAACAAATAATATGTATAAAATCTTATTTTATAGACCAGATTTCTTATAAGAAATGTAGGCCTACACTTTGATTGTGTATAATTCCTTAATAAAACTGAATAGAAGGTTGTTTGGACATTAGATTAATTGCATTTTATGTTGCGTTTAATATACTATTCGAATTATTACCTAAAAATGTTTAGATTATTGAAAATAAGGATGACCGGAATTAGCCAGTGACCGGCATTACCCCGTTCTCCCCTATATTTATACACATTAATATAGAGATAAAATTTATATATAATTATATATAGTTATATATAATCATACTCAAAATAGCGAAAAATCGCAGTTTTCGTGATTTTTCGATCATTTACGGCCTTCAACCAGCTCTCAATCATTTGTTTTGTTATTAAAACTAAATGCTTTTTATTTATTAATCAAAAAGTACCATAAATAGTTAGTTTAAATATGTTTCAGAATTATTTTTCACGGAAAAACCTTATATTCCAATGTATTTAACTCTTAAAATAGCGAAAATCTGTATTTTTGATGCTCTTAGGCCATTTTCGATCTTAGACCAGTCCCCAGACATAGTCTTTTATAATCGTTACTTGTTTTTTTTTTTAATAGACAATTTGCATAATCTATGTTTTTGCTAGCATAGTCTTATATAATGGCTACTTGTTCTTGAATGTTGACTTTTCGCGTTAGTCAAGTTTTATAATTGATACTGGTGTTTGATTTTTAACTTTAACATATGTGTAGCAACTGACATAAATTGCTACTCGTTCTTGAATGTTAACTTTTCGCGTTAGTAAAGTATTGTAATAATACTGGTGTTTGATTTTTAACTGTAACGTATGCACAGCAACTAACACAAAATAATCAATCTCAACCGTCCCACTAACGGCCGCGAATAAAAACAGGAAACGAACAAGCCACGTGGCTGTTTTGCGCACAACGAACGTCCTTTCTTCCTTCTTATTATAACTAGAAATTTTCAGGCTAATGCACAAACCGACAGTCTGAATACAGCTACAGAACAAGACAGTTCTGAAAGTGCAAATATCTCTTACTCCGACAACTCACCGGAAAACGAGACGCGGTATTTTAGATAGTGTTGACGTGTCTTGTATAGTATAGCGAGTTGTAGAACGATCAGTAACTTTTTTCATACCGATTCCCTTATAAAAAACACTACACACCAAGTAAAACATAGGACCGACGCGCGAGACTGCCAAATCTGGGGAGCAGGGAGAGGGCACCTTCTTCTGCTTTTTCCTTGGTCATACATACATCCCTTTTACCACTGAGCCCGCCAATTCTGGGGCGGGACCCACACTTTCCTGTTATTCTCCTAGGCTTACATACATTTCCTATTCCGACGCACACCTGCCAATTCTGAGAGGAAGACCCACATTTCTCTGTTATTCTCCTACCCTTACATACATCCCCTGTTCCAGCGCACTGTCAACGATGATGGAAATGAGCGAAATAATGTGGGTCGTAGGTGTTATGTACCCACACTGGTTCTGACAGTTAATCCAACGCGGCGAGTCATCTATAAATGTTACGCAATATATGATGTGTGAGTTGTAGGCGTGATCAATCTACACCAGATCTAACACCTGATCCATCGCGGTGAGCCATCTATAAATGCCACTGAGATGATAACAATATTAATGTGCTATGTACATATAGGTATGGTAAGCCTATATTGTCTAAGAAATTCCACCTAGATACCGAACACAACACAACAGAAAATTTCCAATTTACTTACTAATAGTTGTCCGGGGCTGGCATGGAGTGATGACCTCACCCTTCTAACCCTCATCAAGAAATAAAAACTCAAGCACTACTGTGATTCCCTACTGGGGCTACACCTAGTAAGCTATAACATCTAGCATGCTTGTGCTGTTAGGGTATAAGCTATCGAGCTCGAGTATACCAGACTATAATAATAATAATATTCAACATGGGTTACGGACCGTACACACGGAAAAAGGTTTTCACTATAAAAGAAGGTGCCAAGGCGTGGCACATTGAAATACAGTGATTGATCACTGTAAATAAATGTGCCAGCCTTAACTGTATTGGTGGAAGGCACTGATATTTTCAGTGCACGTAGTGGCATCTTATTCCACACGGACGTGCACCTTGATTTACAAGAAGTGGCAAGGTGTTTTACAGCTACGGATTGACGAGTGCGCGGCAACTGACTGCGCGCGAGAAAGCTGCGCGCCAAAGATGCGCATTCGTCTATAACCGTCAGCTGTTCATGCTATATCATAACCTAAGATTTCTGTATTTTTAGTAAACATTAGTGTAATTAAGTGAAATTATTAAATGATACCGTGTGTTTTGGACACTTTGCCTGGTACTTATAGCCTGTAATACGAAATAAGTAATTAATAAATTATTGATCAATAATTTTCCAATCCAACTAGATAAAAACTGACCAACTTCAAAATGTTTCTTGCAGATAAGAATTTAGTCTACATACTTAAAACTTTATTTGAGAACTTATTAAGACACAATACGAAAATGAGTGTAAATTTGTGTATTCCTTGTTATGAAACACACATTTTTAACTATTAATATAAATCTGTCTGTAAGCGAAAGATTTTATAAAAATTTGATATAAAATGATACATATGATATAAAATTTAAACAGTTCTGCAATGATAAGTAGGTATTTCACATCATCGAAACCCTAATTTTTAGTAAAAGTAGTTCTTCGAATACAATATTGATCAAACTTATTAGAAGCAGGTTCAAAGATATTTTCAATAATATTGTTACGTATGAAACAAGTGGCGAGACTCGGACGCGAACCATGAGCCTCTGAATTCGGATGCAGATACGCTCGGCATTAGACCGATGCTACCACCACAGACTGCAGTTTAATATCGTCTTCATATGCGCCATTGTGTCACGCTCCGTGACAATATAATTAAAATTTTAATTAGCCTTTTATTATTTATAGATTTTGAAAAATATTTCACTTGGTAGAAGTCCCACACAGTTCTACGGTGCAAAGTATCTCATATAGAACAAGTTCCAAACTTTTTATCATTGGATGCTTTCGGAACCCTAATTTTGAGTAAAAATAGTACTCCGTATACAATATTGATGAAACTTGTTAAAAATGAATTTAAAGATTCATCATCATATAATTAAAAATTTAATTAGCTTTTTATTGTTTACTGATTTTGAAAAATATTTCACTTGGTATAAGTTCCACACAGTTCTACTGTGAAAAGTATTTCACATAGAACAAGTTCCAAACTTTTCATCGTTGAATGCTTTCAAAACCCTAATTTTAAGTAAAAGTAGTACTCCGTGTACAATATTGATGAATTTTATTATATTTAAATTCAAAGATTTATTTCTATTACAGAAAATAAATTTTGTTTTTTATTTTAAGATTAACCTTTGAACCCGCTTCGAATAAGATTTATTAAGATTCTATACAAAGAACTATATTTACTAAATAACAAGGTTTTGTTATGATCTATCCATGAATACTTTAGGACTTGTACTATATTAAATACTTTTCAAGTTCTGTAATCAGTCAAAATTCATAAAATTTAATGCATTTGAAATTGAAACCCGAAAAACAATCACAAATTAGAAGAACTCTAAGAAATTTTAACAGAAAGCTATGTAAGTTTGTGCAATTTTTAATTAAAATCGTAATTAAGACCTCACTTTTTCACAACAAACATTTATATAAAAAGTATTAATACTTTACACCATTTTTAATTATGTTTTTAACGATACAAAGCATAATGTCATGATATAGATATAATTCACAATTCTGAAATAGAGGGATTATGTTCAACAAAAATCAGTAATACACTCACATTATATGTATATATATATATAATTCAAGTTAGATGGCGACATTTGAATCGGCATTAATGTTGGATATTTACACTGTCATATGGGGAATCTGTATAAAATTTAAATTCTAGTTTGTTCTTTAAAATATCCGAAGAACAGTTTTAAAATACATAAATAAAAATGATATTGTACAGGCTTTCAGAAGTTATGTCTACTTTTAAAAATATCTTCAATGCAAAACGAAAGAAAATTCTGGATACTTAAAATATGTATGCCTGTCTTTTACATATCTTTAATATAAACTGCCGAAAAAATTATAGACCCGCGCTGTAGTCCCGCGCTAATTTTTTTTTGTGTCTTTGCGAGTGTATAACGCATAAAATAGTATTTTTAAATTTGGCACAAATGCACCCCGTGTCCAAAGTCACCCATTACGGTATTCAAAAATTAAAAAATGTTCAGTTTTAAAAATTAATAAAATTTTTAACCATTCGCCTTAAATGTATAAAAAAGAGCCGATTCATGCATAAACTATGAACAAAAGAAAAAGTAGTAATAGGAAATATAATGTGCTCAATTAAATACTATTCATTGTTATAACATTTGTAAACATGTATAAAAGGGTTTTTCTGAAACTTATACAAAATATTATATATTTCATGTGCTTTGCGATTCCTCAAAGAGGAAGCTTTAGGATAGTAAAAAAAAGTATTGCTAAAAACATGTTACAAACGCGTTTTGAGATATAAGGAATCAAATTATACTATTTTTAGAAAATGTCCATATGGATGTGTGTGTATCTGTGTGTATGTGTGTGTCTGTGTGCGTGTGTGTCTATGTATATGTGTGCGTGCGTATGTGTCTGGATATGTGTGTGCGTGTGTATATGTGTGTGTATGTGTGTATGTGTGTGTGTCGGTGTGTGTGAGTATGTATGCATCCATATCTCGAATAACAAACAGTAACATTTAATGCTTCAGGGCTCATTTCGTTTGTTTTTTTAAACGAAGGGGGAAAAATAATAACTTTTATATTTTTTCGTTTTTTTTTTGGCTTTTTAGCGAGTTTTTGATTTTTGACTATTAGTTTGTTGGGCTATTTGGTACGTTAGAAATAATATTATCGATCCAGTGAAAATGTATTTGTAAGAGTATAAAATTACCTATCTTTTACCTCCCGAAATTTTGGATAAGGTGTTTCCTTTCTTTTATTTTACACGGAAATGTCATTTCTTGTTTGAACAGTGATTTTTCTGAAATACACGATGCAAAGTGTTTGAACAAAATTGAGGTAATTAGGACAATCAAGAAAATTATTCTGTAAAATTTTTGAGACATTTTATTTTTTTATGATTGAGAAAAAAATCAATTTGAAAAAAAAGTTTTCCTACGGCAAACGATAACTGCAGTAAAACGGCATTATTCCTTCTAAAAATTTCCAGAAAGGCAGCTTTTTACTGTCACTCGGCTAAGTTCTTTGCTCAGATCAAGAGAACTTTTATTTTTCAAGATATTCAAGATTATATTTTATTTAAATTTTTTCTTGATTGCTTATTTATTACACGGTGAATTTTACCAATAAACGTTTATTATTCTCGTCTTTTGATCAAGAATTTAAATCAAATAGAATTTTCTAGATTCATCGAATTGTTTTTGTTTTATAACGTTTTTTCATCTTATATGATTTTTCTTTTTCAAAAATTTTTTGATCGTAGTTTTATTACGTATTATGCAATAATGTTTGACCAAACAAAGCTCATTTTCTACGTTATTTTATGAAGATTTGAAATCAAGAAAAAATTTTAAGATTTATCGATTCGTTTTTGTTTTATAACTTATATTTTTATGATATTCATTTCTATTTCAACAAATATTTAATAGCTTTTTTCGTGAGTATTATGCGGTAATTTTTGGCGATTTTAAGATTCTTGTTTACGATTTTTTATGAAGATTTAGAATGAAGAAGAAGTTTTTAAAATTTATCAATCCATTTCTTTTGCAACTTTTCTTTCATTTTGATTATATTCATCTTTTCACAAAATTTTTAATAGCTTTTTTCTTGTGTATTATGCGGTAATATTTGGCCATTCCAAGCTCTATTTTTATTTTTTGATGAAGATTTAAAACAAAAAATTATTTAAAATTGATCAATTTGGTTTTTTTGTATACCGTTTTTTCATTTTTATAATATATTTGTAATAAGTGAATCCTTTGTTCGTAAAATCGAAGAAAATTATGAAAAAAAAATATTTTTAAAAGTAGAATGCTTTTACTATATTCATGAATAAAATTTAATCAATTATTGTTACGTGCGATGTTTGTACGTACGTTCTAGAGCATAGCTCTAGAAGCTTCGCACCAGCGAAATTGCTGGTTGCTCTATCTCTCCCCCGCTATTCGGGGCTCGAGAGTCGCTGCGGACTTCCCCGGCGTGCTGCTATGCGCGCGGAAATTGATCGTCAGCAATTTAGCTGGTGCAAAGCTTCTAGAGCTATGTTCTAGAGCGTACGTACGAACTAGCGTACGTAACAAATTATAATGTTACAAAAGTTACTATTGTCAATTGGAAAAAAATGTAACTTGATATGCAAAACATTTTAAGTTGCTTTTTAAGGGGAGGTCAGAGCGAACTTTACCTTTGTGACCTCCACCTCGCGCCGTATTTTTCATTATACGTCTAAAATTCACACAGTAACATCAAAATCGAGGTTGATAATAGTTTGTTATTACGTAAAGAACACCGGACAACAGCAATTTTGATTATTAGTAGCCTCAAAAGTTTTTTATTATGAAATATTGTTACAATTGACGAATGGAAAACGGTAAAAGTGATGGTCATCTTACCGTTTCTTAGCCTTACTAGTAGCTTTACCTCGCGCCGTATTTTTCATTATTTTAGGAAATTGTACGCAATTATGTACGCTTGAAACTTTATAAACATTTATTATTATGACAAGAACACCGGACAACCGCATTTTTGTACTATAAATGACCACAAATTTTTATTTTTATGATTTTAATTTTTGAGGTTAGCTAAAATCTGCAACCATCAGTATAGCTCCGACCTCCCCTTAAATGTTATACTTTGCATAGGATTATTTATAGTTGAAAAATTTTCTTGAGTTTTTTAAAATAAATTTTGTCTAATAGGTATGCGTAAAGATTTTTTTAATACTCTTGTTTTTATCTCAAAAATATGATTTTACTCCAATAATTTGTAAAAAAAATGTTTGTATAGAATAGTTTAAAAAAAAAGACTGTAGAGCATTTTTAACACACATAGCTCCCAATCTTGCAGGAATGTCGTAGAAATATTTCAGCGTTGCTGTGATATTGCGGATAACTTGATATATTGCAGCTACATTTATGTGATATTCCAGTATGATTATCAAGATTCCAGTATTGCAGCAATCTTTTCATAATATTACATTATGATATATTACATTGTAATATTGCAGTGATATTCTTGTAACACTGCGCGATGATAAATTACAGTGCAAGACGGCTGCAATAATTCTACAATATTACATTGTGTGTTCAATCTCATCGTAATATACTGCCACCGTAAGCAAGAAGGTCCGTAACTTCAAAATGTCACTTTCGCCGCAATTTTTATATGAAATTTGAAAGCCTGCCGTTTTCTATTAAATTAATCATTTTTATCAAAGTGAATTTTTTGTATATAATTATTAATAATCTGTTTAGAATATATAAACATAAAATAGAATAGATAAACAAGAACACATTTAAAAAACGAGTACAATTATGATTTCATTAAAAAAATGTTAGTTACGGCTTTTTGGTTATGAAATTAGAGGGCGACCATAAGCAAGAAAGCCGTATAAACCAACATAAACCATAATCTTTTTACTATGCATAAGTTAGAATATTGAAAATACTGTTATTAATAGTGGAACTGATTGAGCTTTATACAGAAAATAATAAAACTATTTTTTTATTAATTAAAAATATGCTAATAATAATTATTAATGCATATTTTTTTAACAGGATTTCTATTATTTCAACAGTTTTATTTAATATTTGCGAAAATAAAATATACATTTTAATGCTTTAACGTAAAGATTTATAATATTAATAAAACATTATTTATTGTTTGCCAAGTTTTGCCAAAAAGAATGACGATTATTTGGCATTAAAGGGAGAAATGTTTTCACCATAAGATTTTTCACATCTTCGTCGATTCCGCAAGGTTTTTCTAAAGCATCAGGTTTTTTTGATATGTTTTTCATCCCCTTTACTGATACAAAATCGAGTTTGTAAGAATCACCATTGTCATTAACCCTCGTTCGGCAATGATTTGAACCATGTTTCCAAGTAATGGTTTTGGATTGTTTAATTTTAGATTGTTCGTCCTTTGCACAGAATGACCGTCTAGCCAGTTATAAAAATCAGTATGCTCCATGGCTTTTGTGATTGTGTGAGTATTCGCACCTTTCACTGCATCGCAAAAATCATTGAAGTCATACGTTCTTTTCTGTTTTTTTAATGATGATTTTTCTACCTGATGATGAAAACTATCAGCACTCATAAATGTATGACCTGGTTCAAAATACTTAATTTCAATGGTATCAGATGATATTTCATTAGAATTAATAATATGAACAAGATACGTTAAGAAACACCAATTTTTGTTTTGGGCAGTACAATTATCGAGCCACAAAATGATTTTCTTAGAATCTCTGTGATGTAAGAAAAAAGCATTATACGCAGAAATCAGATCCTCTTTGCGCCTACCCGAAATACCCTCATGCAATAAAACTGCAAAAGTATTTTTTTTTTATTTGATCCTACGGGTACGAAACTTTTGTTGTAAAGAGAAATTCTTTTTGTAAATAAAACAACTTTGAAAGTATCAATTCTGGGGAGCATTATAACTTTTTGCAAATCAACGGAACAACAAATGACACCATCTGGAAGTGACTGATCTGCGTATTCGCGGTATTTCTCGCGGCTGAGCTTAGCTTTGTCGATATGAGTTTTCCAAGTCGTACAGGCATCGCAATCTGCATCAAGATTCGTCTCATTGTGTTGAGAATTGTGAAACTTTGTAAAACTAATATTCATTTCCTTCAAGTATCTACTGTAAATACTAATCGAAATCTTCAGCTCCTTATGTTCTTGACAAAAATCTTCATACATACTAGTAATCGAAATATCACTAGGTAAATACCGAGTATTCGGAGCATGTTCTCTTCTGTAATGAGATACCGTTGGATTGTATTTTTCAATGTGCGCGAATACAACTTCTGTGTTAATTTTGTGTTTTGATGATTGACGGCCACGATTATCGGCAAGGGGAGTGATTTCTTGCTTATCCGAGTCGCGCGCGATGCGCAATATCATCATGTTGTTATTTGCTTTCAAACCGAATGTCGTGAGAAAAAAAATTCTACAAACTCCTGTTAATTCACCGGTGTTTTTTCTAAAATGATACTTTATAGACATCGTTCGAATTCATTTAGGTGATCTAGATGGTTTGGCCGGATCTTCACGAACACACATACTTAGAATAGACATATGTTTGCCATTATAATCAAAATTCCAATATTCCTTGTTAATAGCTTTTCGTATTTCTTCGTCGAAATTCTCAGAACATTTTAATCGGCACTTTGAAGCATCGCAACACTCTCGAACTGCATGATTTTCGGCAACTCTATCGCATTTTGCTTGTAACGTTTCTCTTGGAGCATTTGCTTTTCGTTTTCTGATCGTGCCTTTTTTTGTATATTCTAAGGTTGGAAATGCGTGTATAAATATTTAAAATGTGAAAATATAAATTGAATAAGAATTAAGAATCAACCTATGACATCTGGAGATTCATCATTACTGTTCAACTCATTTTGTGTCTCGTTACTGGTTTCCATTCACTGCAGCATCGCTTATATCTGGTAATGGTTCATTTTCTTTATGAACAGAATCATTGAGAGACGGAACATTGTCGATCATATTTTCAGGTTCTAATAAAATAAAGCTATTTAATATTTCATTTAAAAAATTATTTAAAATAACAGTTTAAATTAAACATAAATAAATTGCCAATCACATCTTGCGAACTAGCTGCAGTGTCACCATTTTTCCGTTTAACTTTTATAAATCCGTTTTCATCGACATAACAATTTATTACATCGATTGGTTCTAACGTTATACTTTCGTTCATGATAAATAAAATTGATTATCACTAAATTGATGTCTTTCGATAATTATAATTATTGCAGGAATTAAAATCAAATCGTCGCTGTTTACTTTTCATAAACAAGAAAGGCGTAAAATCAATTGTTCATAACCAAAAAAGACGTAATCGTCGTACCGTAAACAAAAAAGTCGCGACTTCATGAAGTTTGCGTCTTTCTTGTTTATCATCGTATCTTTACGGCGTTTTTGTTTATGAAAATACCAAATATCACCAAAACCGTAACATTAAATATTGTGATTTTGCTCAAAATATTACATTTTTACCTCATTTTCTATTTTATTATTATACATATGGTACATATGTGTCAGAATAATCAAAAATCTCATTTTTAATTTTTTGAAGTTACAAACCTTCTTGCTTTTGACGTCAGTATACGTAGTACATTACAAGAATATGGTTATATGACATACCACATTGCAATATTACATCAATATTATTACAAGTTTACAGGATGACATTTCTCGATACATGTCACATTGATATTGCCAAAATATTTCTACAATATTTCACTGTGACAAATCACATTGAAGTATATGTGAAATATCCTGTAATATTGTTACATACCGTATCGCATGGAAATATTATAGTAATATTCCTGCAAGTTTACAGAATAATATTATTATGTGACGTATTACTTTAAGATATTACAGCTATATTCCTGCAATATTACTGAATGACATTCTTGGACGCGCTTCAAACTAATACTGTGGAAATATTTCTAGTATTATCATATGGCAATAAATCAGTAATCATTAGTTTAACGATAACATAATAATTTTATCGTTTTATTTTGCCAGAAATCTTGACTATAACTGTAACAATGTTTTAATAATGTAGTTAGTCAAGGTTTGCATAAAAACAAATCGACGGAAACCGATTATTGTCATTGTAGATTATTTGAAAGTCAATTTTCTCATTATTGCCGCTAGATGGCGCTTTGACGTTTTCTCGCAAGTGCTAAGATTCGAGTTTAGTTACTATATAAGGACGGTTCAAACATTATGATAATATGTGTCATCCCGAAGCAGCTGCGTATGAAAGATTATTGAGAATCGTTTGTTACATGTATATCATTACTATTACTAATAATGGTACTAGCGTTACGGCGAAATAAAAATAATAAAAAATCAAAAGGAAATTATATATACTTTCGATAAAACAATAATAATATTGCTGGAATGTTACTGAAATATTACTCAGTATTCCACTATTTTGTAAAATGATAATAATATTCCTGCAATATGATTGCAACATTTCCCATTCTTACCACAACAATTGTCACCAAAATATTGATAACCAAAAATGTTGCTACAGTAGCACTGCAATATTACTGCGATATATCACAAGAATATTTAATGTTGCATGTAATACTCACGTAATATTCCTACAATTTTGAGTGCCGTGTGAGTAGTTAATCAATATATTTTTGATGTTCCAATATAATTTGTTAAGAATAAAATTTAATAAATTTAAAATTTGGATTCTCAGTTAAAATGAGTTTGAATAAACTATTTTGAATAATTAGTCCGAATAATTACATTTAATGAACATTATAAGATTTTCTTATATAACATATTATCAAGTGACACGGTAGCGCCACGAAGGCGAGTTTGAGATGCAGACGAAGCTTAGGCGCCCGTGACATATTTACTTCTATATTGGTGTTCGGATTTTTCATTATACAAAAAAAATGCTTATCATTTTTTACTGTTTGTAAGTTACTGTTGGTAAGTTTTTTTGGCTTATTTGCATGTTTTTTGAGCGAAACTATGATTTCCAACAAAAATATTAGTAAAAGAGCTGCATATTTTTATAATATGTGAGTGTATAATCCACAAATGCTAAAATCACGTTTTTCTTCTTCAACCCGAAAAGTGGTAGGACCGTGAAATTGGCTGCAGAAGATGTGTGTGTGTATATATATATATATATATATATATATATATATATATATATATATATATCAAATGAAACTTTTAATATATATAAAATTAACGTGTATATTGAAACAAAACGAAACATTTCAACTTTTTTCCTTCTATTTTATCATGAAAGGGCTATTTATTTAGATTTTAATAAACTATCTACATCACTCAATCTGATCTGAAAGTGACTGGACCGTGAAATTAGCCGCATACGGCCAAGAGTAATTTGGGGATTGCTTTCTCATATATAATGCGTTCCCGCTCTTTCCAGCTATTCAGGTGATTTTCAAAATCAAAATTTTATACAAAAATACAAATCTGTTCCACATTTATACATGTATCATATTGTCTACAAAGTTAATTATATTTTAGGTTAGGGTTATATGTATTTCGTAGAAATTATTATTCTATTTTATTAATATACATTACCTTTATATTACGAAGTCTGAAATTTGTTAGAAAATGTTACAAATTCTTCAGAGCTATATAAATAATAATATCTCAATAGCTGTACAGTCGAATTATGTGGGAAAGCAATCCTCTGCGCGGTTGACGACAGAAAATTATGGGAAAGCAATCCCCTGCGGGCTTCGCGGTTGATAACAGAAATTTATGAGAAAGCAATCCATGCGCGATTTGGATGCGCAGTTGCATTTTTTTGGACTCACATATGTAACGTAATAATATACGTCACGTATCTGAGCGTTCAACAACAAAAAATCAACGTGTTTATGTTGATGAAAAAAGAGCTTGTATAGGAGTATATGGCTTGGAGTTAACAACTATTAATAGGAAGAAAAAACGGAGATGTTGGAGGCACGACAGATAGCTTGTCCGACATATAATTTCTATGTCTGTTTATAACCTATGCTTAAGACGTTTTATTATGGCGCGGTCCGGTTCCATGTTTCAATAATTATATTCCGCCCCCCCCCCGCCTCCTGCTTTTTATTCATGACACAAAAATTCAATTAACAATTATATTCCCTTCCCCCCCCCACCCCCTGGTTTTTATTCATTTCTATTCCGAAAATTTTTCAAGTTTCTACAGATATATATTGTATCAATGTTTACAATAACTATTGTTTCAATAAAAAAGTCAAATTTATAACCATATTATCTCATTCATAACACAGCAAACAAAAAATCATTGTGTTTAATTGATGGCTGAGTCAAATGATTGCTCATTTTAACTTAAGTAATATATTGATCAATTACAAACAACTCAAGATACTACGTAACTTGCCATGCCCGTTTCATTTTATTCATAGGTGAATAACTAAAATTTTCTTTTCATACGCTACAACGTCATAACAAATTTATTAATGTTATTAACTTCTTACAAAGACTTTTTAAATATGCAAAATTTCATGAATACTATTTAAAAAGTAATTGTTAATATATATTTTTGATTTCAAAATGAATAAAATTTTCATGACAGAAATTTCTATATTTTTTTTCGACATAAAGAAAAAATGTTATATTAAATACTATTTTGTTCAATTACATTTAGTAATCTATATTGAAAATGTATCATTATATAAAAATAATAATTAACTTTGTGTACACAAATAAAATATGCAGAAAGTTACACTTGCAATTAGACAACACCATGAATAAAATGAAACGGGCATGGCAAGTTACGTAGTATCTTGAGTTGTTTGTAATTGATCAATATATTACTTAAGTTAAAATGAGCAATCATTTGACTCAGCCCTCAATTAAACACAATGATTTTTTGTTTGCTGTATTATGAATAAGATAATATGGTTATAAACTTGACTTTTTTTATTGATCTCAGTTGTTTTTTAATCTGTAATTTCATTGTAAACAAAATTGTCTTCTTTAATTGATCTCAGTTTTTTTTAATCGGTAATTTCGTAGTAAACAAAATTATATTATTATGTTACGTTATTTTATTGACATGCATGATAATATGCAATACATCAAACTCGCCTAACCTTTTTACTTTGCTTAAAAGTTTTTTTTAGAGATTCTCTTATCTTATATTCGTGAAAATCGTATGTATTATATATATTAAAAAATATTTTAAACAACAATACTTTTCCATAATTTATTCTATATTTTTGCATAACTTTAAATTACTAAATTACTAAATATCATATATATATATCGTGTATATATATACACATGTATGTATGTCAATATATTAAGAGCAATAGATTTGTCATTTTTATTTTCCACCCCGGTATTAAATAGAGTAAATAATTTACTATTGTAACATGTTTTAAAGTTCGAGGAATTTAAGTGCCAATGAATTGGCAGCGGCTTCTTGTATTAGATTAGATAAACAAATGTTTCTAAAAGATTTTATTGTACAGAGCTAATAATTATTTAATATTTCATATCCGTTCTAGATACTAGCCTTATCGTTTATTTTTTGGCTGTTATATTATACCGAAACTAGAATATTAAAAGATTGTTATTCGTGACACTCTATTATTAAGGGTGCCGTTTACCCACAAATCTACTTTCTTTATTTTACCGACTTACCATTAATTTTTTTTTAATTAGATGACTATGTAAAATGTAGTAAAAAGTGACATTATGAGCTTAAAAATACCGCTATATGCTTGAGAAAATCCAAAAATTACTTAATAATTGCTTAAATATTAACTATTTTGAAAATGTGATTGGCGATGAAATACTGACGTAGGTGAAATTCTTGAAGTATATATGTTCTGAGGTACAAAATGATTAAAAATGCATAGGGATTTTATCTCTAAACACAAAATAAAAAAACTGCACCTGTTAGACGAAACAAGATCATAAAATTTATTCTTTAGTGCTTTCTTCTAATAATTGTAGGTTTGACCTTGAAAACTCATACTTACATAAGAAGGAAATACTATACACAATTTCAAGTTGATCCGTCAAAAGCTTCATCGTCAATCCCATTTTGAATCTGAAAAATAATCGAATTCTTAATTCTGAGATTTCAAGATTTTATTAAGCAAGAGTAAAAAATAATATTTACAGATTAAAATTTTTTTTTGCAATTCAATTTCGACTTACTGATGTTTTATAGCTATTACGAGGGTAGTTCAATAAGTCTTTAGAATGACCAACAGATGGCGCGCGAATCGCTCCAAATCATCTGTTTTCAGTCAGCACTACTCCCGACTAGATATATGGTGCAGTCACAGTCCACATCTTCTGAGTTTACGTGTTTTTATAACCAATTGAAAAAAAAAAATTGCTTGTTAAGAAAAATGGAAAAAAATGAGTTCAGAGCGGTAATTAAACATTTTCATTTAAAGGGTTTAACTCCATATGAGATAAAAAATGAATTGGACTCAGTTCATGGCACATCTGCCCCTGCCTTAGCAACGGTTTATAACTGGGTAAATGAATTTAAGCGTGGTCGTACATCAATAAGTGACGAACCACGTTCAGGAAGGCCCGTAGAAGCAACTACTCCCGAAATCATCAATAAAATCCACGATATGGTGTTGAAGGATAGAAGATTAAAAGTGCGTGAGTTAGCTGAGGCCACAAGGATATCTATAGGTGCAGTTGTTTCAATTCTACATGAAAAATTAGGCATGAAAAAGCTATCGGCAAGATGGGTGCCGCGTTTGCTCTCAGCTGAGAATAAACGCAATAGAGTGGTCGCCTCTGAGGCTCTTTTGGCGCGCATAAGTCGGAATCCTGAGGAATTTTTTCGTCGATTTGTGACTGTGGGTGAAACATGGATACACCACTACACTCCTGAGACAAAGGAACAATCCAAACAGTGGATTTCCACAGGCGAACCAGCTCCAAAGAAGGCAAAGACCGTAAAGTCAGCTGGTAAGGTTATGGCTACAGTTTTTTGGGATGCACGTGGAATTATACTTATTGACTACTTGGAAAAGGGTAAAACAATTACTGGTGAGTATTATGCATCATTATTAGAGCAGCTGAAAGAAGAAATTAAAAAAAAACGACCACATTTGTCGAGAAAAAAAATTCTCTTTCATCACGACAACGCCCGAATTCACACATGCTTCGTTTCAATGGCTAAAATTGAAGAACTAAAATTCGAATTGGTCGAACACCCACCGTATTCACCAGATTTAGCCCCCAGTGACTTTTTCTTATTTCCAAACTTGAAAAAATGGCTCGGTGGACAGAGATTTACGGACAACGAAGACGGCATTGCCTCTGTAAGTGCTTATTTTGAGGAACTTCCGAAAACGCACTTTTCTGAAGGATTAAAAAAACTTAAAAAGCGATTGACCAAGTGTATAGAACTCCAAGGAGATTATGTTGAAAAATAAAAAAAAATTTACCCAAAAAAAATTGTTTATATACTTTATTCTAAAGACTTATTGAACTACCCTCGTATTTAACCTTTTTAGGTTCTTCTCCCATGGGCATCTTATTTTGAGTAGGTTGAATGAATGACTATATCGCTCTCTGGTGGATATGAGAACTCAACAATATCGATTTTCAACAATATTCTGTAGATACTTAAAAGTGTCATATAATTCGAAAAAAATGTTTTATGTTATTTTAGG
>OX424576.1:52193842-52288842 GCA_949152435.1 Gastracanthus pulcherrimus
CTCTAAAATATCCTTTTATACTCAAGCATACTCACTTAAAACTCTGGAAATCACGACTTTGTATCGACTTTTATTGACCTATACGTACCCAAATCTCATAGCTCACAAACTATAAAAACTAGAATCTTAAAATTTGTTCTGAAAGTTTCATTTATCTGAAGAAAGCAAAAAAAAGTTTGTTTGTAAGCCTCCGACAGGCACTTTCTTTGACAATGACATATTACCATAGCTATACTATATCAGGTTGCATTATTCATTGTAATAATTGTTATAAATTGTCTATGTTACTCAAATATGTCATATTATACTTGAGCATACTCATTTAAAACTCTGGAAATCACGTTTTGCTTATAATATCAGATCTTTCAAATTCAAGTTATTGATCGATTTGTACCTAACTCTCAGCTTTCTCTTTGATCTGGCGAGGAAAGGTTTTCAGTGAAATATTATGCATTAGTATTGTATATCAGATTGTGTGTGCATGTTATACACTGTAATAATCGTTATGAATTGTTTATGTGACTCAATTTTTGACGTAATGATTACATCAAGTACATATTACATCAACTAGAGAATAATTTGACAAAACTTTGAAATCTCGTTTATTAGTTATTTTATGTTAATTTAAAAGGTGTCATTTTGATCTAGGAATGATTTCAGGGCGACTTACGGATATAAACATTGAAAAATTATAAAACCTGAGTTACATTTTTAAGGAAGTACTATCGGTACATCGTGAGTTAAATGCGTGATCGGTCGTTTTTGACTTCCGTGGTAGGGTAAATCATGTGACTAAATGGTTGAGTGAGCGCGAAAATTTGTATTCGTTTGCTTATATTAGCTCTCAAAATTGGTGAATCAACATTTGGATTTTTGTATTATATTTATGGGATATTAAGGTGATGCTAAACCCCCTATTGTCGTCAAATACGGGGAACCACTATTTTCTTTCAATTTTCAATTTTGATAAAATATCTCTCTGAAGAGTTGTTGCATTCTATAGGATCAATAACGTTTCATAGAGATATTTACTCGAAATGGAAAATAAAATGAGAAAATTGGTTCCTCGTATTTGTCGGTGATCGGTGGCTTTAGCATCACCTTAATATATATTTCTCAGAGTTTGGACGAAATCAGAAATTTCATAATTGCAACTGTCGGAACGTGAGTTCACACAAGGCTACATGTTAAAGGGTAAATATACAATTCTTAAAATCTTTTTTCAGGGTTGGTATAGCTTTCTAAAAATTTATTTGAGTAAGTTTGAGGTCAAACGCTCTATTATAAAAAATTTCAAATATTTCTGAACATTAATTCGAAACCGATAATACTCCCTTAAGGTGAACCTATAGTAAATTATAAAAAATTTGCTAGTTACATGATAAATTTCTTTTAGATTGGTGGTCATATTTGTTACCTAAAAAAAAGTTTTTTGTAAATTTTTATAAATCTTTAGCCAGTATACTTATAGTTATGTAGGAGAAACTAGCAATTTTCAATGAAAATTGACGTTTTTTATAACTGCCCTTCTGCATGGGAGCAAGTATAACATTAACTGTGAACTCCAAATTTTTAAAAGCACAATTATAAATAAAAATAAAATTATATTGAATTTTCATTGTAAAAATAATACAAAAAACAACATTTTTATCTCTATGCATGGGCAACATTTACTTAATAAATTTTATTTTGAAAATTCGTACTTCATGGTTGTGCGCGCCGTCTAAAGCGCTCAAATTATATTCGAAATCGAGTATTATTCGAGTAAACAGGCGTCTAAGCGAGGAAAGAGTCTCGCCTCTTTCCCCGCACCGCACCCACATTCTCCGCGTTTTGAGAAGGTTCGAGAGACAATAGCTTCGCGCCCAATGTCTACCGCCCCCTTTTTTCACGCGATTTTCTGCTCTCCGAGTGCCTCGCGGCTTCCTTCGCTAACGAGCCTTCGACGGAGCCGGTCACACGTATATTCTTCCGCTTGCGTAATACCTATTCGCGAGTGCACGTGGCGACCGTGAAATTGCTACTAATTTTTAGATTAGATTATTTAAGATTTTGTAAATATTTTGTTGAGTTTTAAACGTTTAATAATTATTAAATTTAATTATAATTAGTGCTTTAATATTAATTAAAATCTAGTGTGGTGTAAATTTATTATCCCTCAACTTCTTAAACTCCGATCCAGCCCCGCTTTCATGTGCGACGCTTGATGCTGGTTCGTGAATTTGTTAATTAACAAATTAAAAGGTGTCCTTCGATCACAAATCTGAGTGATCGAACTATCTTAAAAGATGTGCACACATTTTTGGTCCTTTGAGCAGGATTTAATCGGAGTTAGTGGAAAAATAAGTAAATTACGCCGTAACTCAACAAAATTGTTAAATTGAGCAACATCAATTTAACAATAAAATTACTTACGGACTTAGTACCGCTAAATTACTCGCTGAGTCGGACAATATTTTTAAGAAAGACTGTCGTTTACTTGCGAAAAACGGACAAATCTCAGTGCAGTGGAAAGTGAGTGCGCGAGAAGGGTAGTGCTGCAACTTAAAAGTGCATCTGAAAGTTGCATAATATTAAAATTTGGCCGAAAATTAACGGCAATCAAGCCTGGGGAGGAATTTGCACAGTAGAGCAAGTGAGAGGGGAGAGAGAGAGAGAGAAGACGCGGAGAGAGGGAGAGAGGGAGAGAGAGAACATCTGGCCTGCTCCCCTCCCATTCCCGTCGACGAGTTCTCCGGTGAGGCTGGCTCTCAGCTCGGCGCTGTGGCAACGCGCGAGCCCGGCCTATCGGCCTCTCCTTCTTTCCACATTAATTCGCACTGATTGTCGGCAGACTGCAGAGCAGGACTCGGCGCAACTCAGCTGGCGTGCGTGCGCTCTCGGCTTATGCAGCTCTACAGCAGGCTTCGAGCTACCTACGTCACCCTGCCGTGCTGCCACCCTTAAACATGCTGGTTGACCAACATTAAGGTGAAATGTTTAACCTTTGTAAATAGAAGGGTGAAAAATCTTCGCATTCTCGCGCCGCGGAAACGACTAACGTGCTGGAGCTTGAACCTCGACGCATAAATCTTTGTTGTAGTTTACTGACCACATTCTCAGCGCATATTCTTTTTGTTTAGTGGCGACCTGGGTGGTGTTTGTATATTTTTACGGTTGATTTTGTTTATTATTGCTGTTGCCTTTTTCCTTGCTTGGTTTAAAAAAAAAACAGATCTTTTGAAGCGCTGCTACTGCTGCCGTGTGGACGCTGTCCTCTTTTTTTATTTTAATTTAGCCGTTACCTGCAATTTTATTTATTTAGTTGGTGCTCACTCCGACGCTGTGCTTGCTGGGATTTCGTTTATTCGTTTTTTATTAGTTTCCTCGAAAATAAAATTGCATCCTTGTTAGAATCTTTCTTATCCAACTCTTCGGCGTTTGATTGCTGCGTTGCTCTTCTATTAAAATAAGACTATCTTCACAATGGCGAAATTAGATCAGGAGGTCGCAGAGCAGTTAAGGACGGGTGAACTGTTAGCAAAATTTGTCTCAAACACAACCAAGTCAAAGGCGGAGGCGGCATTCACTATAATAGATTGCGACTCTCGAATAGAGTTACTTGAAAAATATTGGGATAAATTTCATCGTAGGGATGCCATACTTTCTCTCCAAGCGGTAGCGCTAAAAGAGCACCCTTATATGTTGCAAAATGGGTATCAAGAGGGCTTGACTGCCTATCTCGATACAAAAACATGGTTATTGACTCGACGAGAGGCCCTGCAAGCGGCACTTCCGACGCCACCTTCAGCTTCTGTAGATATAGCTTCAGCCCAGCCGGTAGTCGCGTCGATTCACTCATCATTGGAGAAATTAAAGCTTCCGCGATTCAACGGCAAGCAACGGGATTGGGAACCTTTCAAGGAAAAATTCAGTTCATTAGTGATTCATGGGTCGGGAATGTCAAACATAATCAAGCTTCAGCATTTAATGAACTGCTTAAGTGGTGAGGCCGCGGATAAACTGAAAGGAATTCAACTCATAGGAGATAATTTTCAGACCGCGTGGGACACGCTATGTCGCCGCTACGACAACAAGCTGTTGCGATTTTCGACTCAGATGCAGGCTATTGCACGTCTTCCATCGTCCGCTAAAGAAACAGTTGGTCACATTAACCAACTTTTGAATACCACTAATGAAAGTATTAACGTTTTCAGAGCACTTGATCGACCGGTGGCACAGTGGGACGACATCCTTATTTACTTCATTGAAAGTAAACTTGCTCCTCAAACGCGTATGGATTGGGCCAAGGAGGTTAAAAAGAAGAAGCCTGTCGTTTTTCCAACCTATGAAGAACTCAAGACTTTTCTGGAAGAGCGAGTCCAGACGCTAGATCGGGTAGAGGCAGATCTTGATTGCAGTAATCAGCAGGGTTATTTTAAGCCTCAAGGTCAATAGTACAGCCAGGTGGAACAAAAAAAGCAATAAACCCAAGAAAGCTGTAGTAAACGTCTTGACAAAAAAGTCGTCAAAACCCGATAATAAATCTTGTTCTTATTGTGGTGGAGATCATTTTTTGGGTTATTGTAAAACTTTCTCCTCTTGTTCACAGGCACAACGAAAAGAGCACGTTCAATCTTCACAACTGTGCCAAAATTGTCTCAGTTCCAGCCACAAAGTGAAAGCCTGTTCTTCAAACAGCCGATGCTTTGTATGCAATGGAAAACACCACACAAAGGTGCATCAGGACCCAGGACAAGCATCGACCGTAAAGCCGTTTGGAACCACGGCGGTTCTGGCTATGACGGACTCATCGCAAAACCTCGACGCCTCGAGCGGCCGCAAGGTTCTATTAACCACGGCGTGTGTCATCCTAGAAGGCCCCAACGGACAGACCATCACTGCAAGGGCGTTGCTGGACTCCGGAGCTGAGGAGTCGCTAATAACAGAGTACATCGCCCAAGCGCTCTCTTTACGCAGACAGGAGGCACATGTTGTAGTCTCTGGTGTTGGTGGATCTACCACTGCTGTTGCTCGAGTCGAGTTAAGGTGATTCTTAAATCTTCCTCTTCCGCTGATTTTAGCTTACCATTTTCAGCGCTGGTGTTGAAGAAAATGTCTTCAGTTATGCCTCGGCGTAATATAACTCCGAAGCAATGGCCACACCTGGAGGGTCTGCCTCTAGCTGATCCTCACTATGATGTCCCAGGGAGAATCGACTGCATTCTTAGCACCGAAGTATACTCTCAGGTCATCTTGCCTGGAGTAATAAAGGACGCTCCTGGAACGCCTACTGCGCTACAGACCGTCTTCGGCTGGGCGTTAATGGGTGGTACGGAGCAGGCGGAAATAATTGAATCACAATTTTCGATATTTCACACCACCACCGTGGACCAGGAACTGACCCAAGCTGTTTCGCGTTTTTGGGAAATTGAGGAAATTCCCGAAGAAATCAGGTTGTCTCCTCAAGAAGATGAGTGTTATACTCATTTTAAAAAACCACATACTCGGGATCAAAATGGTCGCTTTGTGGTAAAATTACCTTTTTTGAAATCTCCCTCTTTTTCAGATACTCACAAGATTGCAGCATCTTGTCTGTCACGTTTGGAGCACAGACTGAGGAAGCAACCCGAACTTTCTGAGGCTTACTCGGCTTTCATGAACGAGTATCTAGACCTGTAGCATATGGAACTGATAGCCGAAGACTACAAATCGGTGGAGTATAGCTATTTACCTTATCACCCTGTAATTAAGCAGGATGGCAGCGGTAAGATAAGAGTAGTTTTTAATGCCTCTCAAAAGGATTTTAGTGGAGCTTCCTTAAATTCTTTTTTACATATCGGCCCAAAATTACAGGAAGAGGTGGTCACGGTTCTCATTGGTTGGTGTTTTGTCAAGTACGTTTTTTCTTGTGATGACGTAAAAATGTTCCGTCAGTTCTTAGTTAGTCGAGAAGACAGTCACTGGTAGTGCGTCTTATGGCGCATTCATCCTGACTCGCCTGTCCAAGGTTTTCGACTGCTCACAGTCACGTATGGCACAGCTTCTGCTCCTTTCCTTGCGAATGCTTGCATGTTACAGCTAGCAGATGATGAGCAAGAGCGGTTCCCAGAGGGCGCTGCAGTTTTACGCAAAAGTCGTTATACCGACGACTTTTTCACCGGGGGAGACACTCTACAGGAAGCTAGGTCGGTAAAGGAGCAGTTAGTGGGTATTTTAAGTACAGCGGGGATGAAAGTAGGAAAATGGTCGACTTCTCATGCCGCGCTTTTGAATGAATCCATTGAGTTAGATGAATCTTCAAAAAAGAATATTTTTAGCGAGGAAGAAGCTATGTCCACACTAGGTTTGCGATGGTTACCGCTCGAAGACGCATTTTGTTTTCAGATACCTGTTCCAGAAACGACTGGGAACCGTACAAAAAGGACGATGTTGTCAGAGAATACTAAGCTTTTTTATCCAATAGGTTGGTTGTCTCCGGTGATCGTTCGTGCAAAAATTATGTTGCTGAGTCTTTGGATGCAGGGTGCTAGCTGGGATGACCCAGTATCTGTGGAGATAAAGCAAGCATGGCTTGTTTTTAGAGCCCAGCTAGTCGATCTTGAGACAATTAGAATTCCGAGATGGTTTGGAACGCTGAAATCCTCGGAATAGCAGCTCCATGGTTTCTGCGACGCGTCGGAGAGAGCGTACGCTGCTGCGTTGTACATAGTATTTAGGTCAAATGAGGGAATAGAGTCTAGGCTAGTCATGGTCAAATCCAAGGTTGCACCAATCAAGGTTATCAGCTTGCTAAAATTAGAGTTATGCGGTGCCACTTTATTGGCACGATTAGTCTCATATCTTCTGACGAAACTTGAATCTCAGCCGGTTAGTATTTTCTGCTCGTCGGACTCAAAGGTCGTGCTATCTTGGCTCAAAGCACATCCTTCTAGGTGGAAAACGTTTGTCGCTAATCGGGTGAGCAGAATATTAACCTCTGTTCTTGGAGCAACATGGCAACATGTCAGTTCGGCGGAAAACCCAGCTGATCTGGCCACAAGAAGCATCACTCCCTCCCAACTAAAAGAGTCGCCTCTTTGGTGGACAGGCCCCGGCTGGTTGAAATTGGAAGAAGCTGAATGGCCCGTGTCCTGCCAGGAAGAAGTCACCACTGACTTAGAAGCGAGAAAAGCTTCAGTTTTCGTTACACAGTCAGCAGATGACTTCTCTCAGTGGGTCGCAACCTTTTCTTCGATCGAAAAACTAGTTCGTGTACTTGCTTATATCCACAGATGGAGGTTGAACTCTAAGTTGCCAGCCGAAGAGAGACGAAAGAGTTGGCTATCTGCGTTCGAACTTTCAAAAGGTCGTATTTCTCTTCTCAGATTAGTTCAGCAGGAAGTTTTCGAAGAAGAGATAGAGTCGTTATCGAATAAAGGCCATGTGACTACCACCCGGGCTCGAAAGTTGCTACCATTTTTTGACGCTGACGGTTTATTACGGGTTGGAGGTCGGTTGCAAAATTCGTACTTGAGTGATGCAGAAAAGCACCCCATTCTTTTACCCAATAAACATCATGTTACGGAGTTGACTATCCGTCAAGCACACATTGTTACTCTGCATGGATGGCCAACGCTCGTGAAAAGTTTTCTCTCTATACAATACTGGATTATTCGAGGAAGAAACTTCATTCGCAGTATTGTACGTCGTTGCATCAAATGCACTCGACACAACGCTGTGACGCAGCAACAGCAAATGGGCTCGCTGCCTGCGGTAAGAACTAGGCCAGCTAGACCTTTCACCTTTACTGGGGTGGATTATGCTGGTCCCTTCCTCATTAGAACTTCTCCAGGTAGGGGCCACAAGGCCTATAAAGGATATGTAGCGGTCTTTGTATGTCTCGTCGTCAAGGCGGTGCACTTAGAAGTTGTGTCTGATTATACATCCTCCGCGTTTTTAGCGGCTTTTCGTAGATTCGTTGCTCGAAGATGTCTTTGTCACACTTTATACAGTGATCATGGGACCACGATTCAGGGAGCTGACAGCGAGTGAACTCGGTTATTTGAGGCCACGTTGGCCTTAAGTCAGACAGTCGCCGCTGAAATTGCCCGAGACTGTGTAAAGTGGACATATATTCCTCCTCGAGCCCCAAACTTCGGCGGTTTATGGGAAGCCAACGTCAAATCGTTTAAGAAACATTTTAAAAGGGTCGTAGGCGAGACTACGTTGACATATGAGGAGTTCAGCACCATTACGTCCCAAATCGAGGCTTGTCTTAATTCCAGACCGATGAGCCCTCTCTTCTAATAAGGAAGATCTGGTAGCGTTGACTCCCGGGCATTTTTTAATTGGAGCTCCTTTAGTTTCTCTGCCGGAACCTTTCATAGATACCAATGAATCCAATTCTGTTTGTTCTAGATGGCAGTTAATAGTACTAATGCGCAATCATTTTTGGAAGCGTTGGCGACATGAGTATCTCGCTCAAGCTCAGCAAAGAGCCAAGTGGTTGCAGCCGAATGAGCGAATCAAAGTCGGTGACCTGGTGCTGTTTAAGGACGAGCTTTCGCCTCCGACCAAGTCGCCCTTAGCCCGGGTCATTCGCATGTACCCTGGCGCTGATGGTCTAGCGAGGGTTGCAACCATCAAGACGGCCACATCAGAATATAAAACGATCAATCAACAAGATGATTTTACTCCCTGTCAACCAAGAAGCCTCCACCAGCCTTATTCAGGTTCGAGAGTTCACGGCGGGCGGTTACGGACCTCTGAAGATTGAAGACAAAGGGAAGCAGATTGACTTGGAAGATTTTCAAGAAGCTCATGTGTAGAAGTGGGGTTTAGCTTAGGACGCATGTAAATTGTTATTAATTGTATTCTCTATGCTCATATAGATGATCTTTGCATTGTGTTTTTTCGGTTATTTGTATTTTCTTCTTTCAAAGTTGATATCGGTACCAAAAAGTTGAACGGTAATAAAAATTTATAGATTTTTTGTTTGCAAATTTAATCGTCTCGATCTCGGGATCGTTCCGAGGCGGGCGGTATGTGCGCGCCATCTAAAGCGCTCAACTTATATTCGAAATCGAGTATTATTCGAGTAAACAGGCGTCTAAGCGAGGAAAGAGTCTCGCCTCTTTCCCCTCACCGCACCCACATTCTCCGCGTTTTGAGAAGGTTCGAGAGACAATAGCTTCGCGCCCAATGTCTCCCGCCCCCTTTTTTCACGCGATTTTCTGCTCTCCGAGTGCCTCGCGGCTTCCTTCGCTAACGAGCCTTCGACGGAGCCGGTCACACGTATAGTCTTCCGCTTGCGTAATACCTATTCGCGAGTGCACGTGGCGACCGTGAAATTGCTACTAATTTTTAGATTAGATTATTTAAGATTTTGTAAATATTTTGTTGAGTTTTAAACGTTTAATAATTAGTGCTTTAATAATAATTAAAATCAAGTGTGGTGTAAATTTATTATCCCTCAACTTCTTAAACTCCGATCCAGCCCCGCTTTCATGTGCGACGCTTGATGCTGGTTCGTGAATTTGTTAATTAACAAATTAAAAGATGTCCTTCGATCACAAATCTGAGTGATCGAAGTATCTTAAAAGGTGTGCACAATGGTTGTAATGCGAATAAGTTGAATAAGATATCCTTAAAGTTTTAGATAGATTCATTGTAATCCTATGGATTACATAAATGGAGAAAACCGCACTTTTGTAAAAATACGAAATAATTTTCTGATTATTTTAAAACAATTTCTCTATTGCCGAATATCGATCAATATTCAAATCGAAATTGTTTTCTGAAGTTTGCCTGCATAGTAAAGAGTAGATTTGGACACAGGTCATGATTCGGTTAATGTAGGAACACGCTGTATTACATGCAATAAGATCAGAGAAAAATACGGATAAATAACAATTAAATTCATTAATAACTGTGGGATGTCTGCCCGCGCGGTGTTTCTCTTACCCTCCCCGCGCACTTCCGCGTGTTTTCCGCGATTTTCTTGCACGTGTCACTGTGTCTACCCGCGCGGCGGCCATTTTACCTTGGACGCGTCTCTCTGTCTATCTCAGTGTCTCTCAACGCGCTTCCAAAAGTTTCCCGCGCTTTTCTTGCGCATATCGCTGTATCTGCTCGCGTAGCTGTCCTGTTGCTTGTGACGCCACTCTCTCTCTCTCCCTTCCCGCACGCTTCTGCACGCAGCCCACACCCTTCAGTAGCACTGTGTACGCCCGCGTGGCGACCACGTCACCTTCGATGTGTCTTCCTCTGTCTCTCTCTCTTCCCTTGCGCTTCTGCGTGTGGACCGTGCTCTTGACGTGAGTAGCGCTGTGCATCTCCGCGCTGGGGTCTTGTCGCCTTCTACGCGTCTCTCTCTATCTCCGGTCTCTCGGATAGAGGAGGAGCCAGCTCCGCGCATTGTGTCCGCTCTCGCGACGGCCATCTCGCAGTCTAGGCATCTCTCTCGCTATATCTCCACCTCTCTCCTCATGGCTCACAACCCAGAGCAGCTGGGCTCATGGATCTCCGACGACTGAATTACTTTCAGTTTGACAGTTCGACTCACATCAGCACTGTTTCCGACCTCAGCTCGTTCTCTCATCTCACACGACGAACTCGCATCGACTCGCCGTTTTGATGGTGTCCCTCGGCGCCGCTCACGTAGGGGACTGAATTATTCGGCTCTTATCACCCGGCACGCCACCAGCGCGATCTCACTCGCTTCGACACGGCTTTAGCTTCGGTGTCGTTTCCAACGGCACTCAGAGGATCGGTCTATCCCCGGGGAGACTCCACGCAACATCCAATGCGACGGCTCTGCTCCTAGCGGCTCGTGCGCCGGTCTAATCTTTTCTGAATATAGCAGAATGGATCTAGCGGTGGCTCAGAGGGCGCTACTTGGCGTGGTTGCACACACAGCTCAGATCACCAGGAGCATACCGCAGGTAGAGTGGACCGGGGGCCTCGTCTAAAGCCGCCTCGAGCAGCTTGAGAGTTATTGGACTGACCACAAAGCAAACTACGTGGCACTGCTGCAGCAAGACGGAGCTGCCGATGACGCATCCGCAGACAACGAAGGACAGGAATACTACATAGTGGAAGCCGACTATCTCTCAGCACGAGTCTACTTTACGACGTCCGGGCTCGCCTCAACATGGACCATGGATCAGATGTCTCGACTGGATGCAATTCGCCACCAAGAGACAAGTTGCCAAATTGGGGCTTGCCTTAGATTCGATAGGCGACTGTTTCTATTTCGCCGCTTCGACGTTTGATAACACGGCGCTCACTACGAAACGTCGAGTCTCAGTAGACATTGCTCACCTGTTTGATCCAGTTGGGTGATTGAGCCCGATTGTCGTAACTGCCAAAGTATTCTTGCAAGACCTTTGACGTCTTAACTTGGACTGCGATGACGAGCTTCCCGCACCAACCTCTCATCGGTGGACCGCCTTCAAAAGGGATCGCAGCGAACTCTCGAGGATCACTCTGCCTCGTTGGCTTCAATGTCACTCGTCGAGTAAAGTCCAACTGCACGCGTTTGCTGATACCCTTGACTCATCAGTGTATATCAGGGTCATATCCTCAAATGGACCAGCACGAATTAGTCTACTCTCGGCTAAAATCAAACTGACTCCGATCAAAGGTCATATCCTCACTGAGAAACGCACGCCCAGATCAACCATCTCATGACTGGAGTTCCGTGTGACATTGCTCGCAGCATGCCTGCTCCAGTTCGCAGTTGAAAATCTAGACATCCCCCTAGCAAGCTGCTAGCGACTCACAAGTGGTCCTGCATTACCTTCGCACCGATAATCTGGTCGGCAACCATCTAGTCGACAACTACGTGAGTCATGTTCACGAAATCCTCTCCGAAGTTGTGTGGCGTTACGTTCCCTCTGCAGACAATCCTGCTGATGAAGCTACTTGTGAGGCAGAGACAGCTGACCTTGTCCGAAATTAGCACTGTTGGAGCGGCCCGACATGGTTAACGTTGCCGATAAGCTCCTGGCCCGGGGACCATTTTCCTGATACCACCGTTGACCTTGAAATGAACACTACTCCAATTAATTGTTTAATGACGATGAACATTGATCCAATTGAACCAGCATACTTCGACCGATTTTCATGGCTCACCTGACTCCTAAGAGTCACTATCTGATACGGACGACTGTTTTAGCACCGCTGGGACCCTCAGCACTCCGCTCCATGACTCATCTGACGTCTCTCGAACTTCAATAAGCGTTATCAATCTCCTTACGATTGACTCAACCTCGGAACTATTCGCCAGAAATCGTTTCTTGATAGCGACCGTGTAATTTGGTATGGCGAGAGGCTTCAGCAATCCTAGCTCTCCTACGAGGTGCGTCATCCTATGATTCTGAGCAGCGGCTGTTATTTGGCTCTGCTCATGATAAATTGCGCCCATCATCGAGCCCCCCTTCCGGATTTCAGCTGGCTTATGCCCATACCATCCGTCGTGCGTGGATCGTCAGAGGGAAAAGCAATATCAAGGCCCAGGTTTGCTCATGTGTGGTGTGTGCAGATTTACCGACCGGCATTTGACCCAGGATATGGCTGCCCTAGCTGTCGCTCGAAGGACAGCATCGAGACCATTTAACCTTTCCTTGTCGACTAGGATGGACCATTTCCTATCCTACGGTCCAAAGGATGAGGTATGACCTCGTCGAAAGGCTACAGTAAAAGAAGACGGCGCACGATCGCAACTCTCTGCGACTCCGGCGGCGTATTCAGCGACGGTCGTGCTGAAGACGCAAGCGACGCTCGACCTACGCGCATTTTAATTCTTATTGTACATCTGAGATATATGTTAAAGTAATTGTACGATATTTATTAAATCGTTTTTTAGAATATAGCTATTTGTTGTTCTTCTTAAATAGTTGTGCTATTGATTAACTCGGACCCGCCTGCTCCTCGCATCGAGTTAGGCCAAAGTAAGGCCACATCGCTGTTCGCGTTTCGAAAAGATTAGTCTTCGCGGTTTCGGGCTCCTTCCAGGTCGCGAAAACCAGTGCGTCGAGGAAACTCCGCACAAAGCCTAGTCCTCGTGGATTCGGCGTATACGTGGGGAAAGCCTGCAGAGCTACATCGGGGTAAGGCTACAGCGGCTAGTCGCCGCGGGCCGCCTCGAAGGTAAGAGCTGCGATAAGCCGCGCACACGCGTTGCGTGTTGGCGCACGCCTTCGGGATACTAGCTCGGTTAATAATTATATTGTTATTAACAATTGAGCACCTCGTATAAAAGTTAATGTGATCGAATTGACGCTTTCAAGATTTTAGTATGTTCAAAATACATGTACTTATGATATGACTGTGGGAATTTGTATATAAAAATTATTGACCAATGTTATAGTCTACTTAAGATATATGTCATATAAAATTTTAATAAAGCGAAGAATTTGTATAACTCATAAGCCCCATAAAATCCATAGAAATCATAAACACCATAAAACCCACAAATTACATAAAAAACAGAAAGCCCATAAAACCCATAAACCCTATAAACCACAGAAAATCCATAAACTTATAAGCCCCATAAATCCCACTAAAAACGTAAACCCAATAAACGAATAAAACCCAACAAATTACAAGACCCTAAAATGTATAATGTCCCAAAACTCTAATACGAAAAAATTATACTGCACAAAATTTATAATCCACAAATAATTCTATGGCCTCAAAATCGCAACACGCAAATAAAATTGAGGCACAAAATTAAAGGCCCGAATTTTAAAGGGCCAAAAAAATATAAAATCAAAAAATTATAATGCCCTAACTTTAAAAGACTAAAAAAATATAAAAACATAAAACTATCAGGCCCAATTTTTACAAGGCCTAAAAATTATATTATGCAATAAATTATATGACACAAATTTTATAAGACCCAAAAAGATTATACTGTGTATTAAATTATAAGGCCCAAATTTTATAATACCCAAAAATTATATTACGCAATAAATTATATCACTCAAATTTTATTTGGCCCAAAAAAACTAATAACAAAAGATTATAATGCCCAAATTTTATAAGGCTCAAGAAAATTAAAAACAAAAAATTGAAAGGCCCATAAATCTTAATGGCCAAAACTTTATAAAAGAAAATTATACGACCCAAGAATTATATTACACTATTTATACTATGAAAACAATTATAATACCCTAATTTTATAAGGCCCAAAGAAACTAATAACAAAAAATTATAAGGCCTAAATTTTATAAGGCCCAAAAATTATACTTTGCAAAAAATTAATAGGCCCAAAAAAACTAAAAACAAAAAATTATAATTCCCATAAAAATTATTGTATGCAAAAAATTATAGACCCATATTTTACATGGCTCTTAGAAACTATATAAAAAAATTATAAGGCCAAATTTGTTAGCATTCATAAAAACTAAAAACAAATATTGTAAGGCCAAAATTTTATTAGATACCACAATTATACTATGTCAAAAATTATAAAATAATCAGGCCCAAATTTTATAAGACATAAAAATTATACTGTGCAATAAATTATATGACCCAAATTTTATAAGGCCCAAAAAAATTATACTATTTATTAAATTATAAGGCCCAAATTTTATAATACCCAAAAATTATATTATGCAAAAACTTATAAGGTCCACATTTAATAAGGCACAAAATAAGTATAAGAACAAAAATTATAAAAGTTAAAACATTATAAGATCCAACAAAGTAATGACGATACCCATATGTTATAATACGCGACAAACGATAAGTTCCAATAAATCCTAATGGCCAAAACATTATAAAAGAAAATTGTAAGACCCAAGAATTATATTATACTATATATACTATGCAAAAAATTATAATACCCAAATTTTATAAGGCCCAAAGTAACTAATAACAAAAAATGAAAGGCCCAAATTTTAATGGGCCAAAAAAATATAAAAACCAAAAATTATAATGCCCTAACTTTATAAGGCTAAAAAACTATAAAAACAAAAAACTATCAGGCCCAAATTCTATAACGCCCAAAAATTATCCTACGCAAAAAATTATGAGAACCAAATTTAATAAGGCCCAAAAAAACTTAAAAAAAAATTATAATAGTTAAACATTATATATCCAATAAAAAATATTACGATACCCATATGTTATAATACGCAACAAACGATAAGTTCCAATAAATCCTAATGGCCAAAACTTTATAAATGAAAATTATAAGACCCAAGAATTATATTATACTATTTATACTATGCTATATATTATATGACCCAAATTTTATTTGACCCAAAAAAACTAATAACAAAAAATTATAATGCCCAAATTTTATAAGGCTCAAAAAAACTAAAAACAAAAAATTGAAAGGCCCATAAATCTTAATGGGCAAAACTTTATAAAAGAAATTTTAAATGATTGCTTCTAACAGCAAATTGTAGACCGTAGTAGATTCCCAAGCCATATTCCTTAATATCCGTATACTTAAGAGTTTTTTATAACACCGTATTTTAAACTAACATCATTTCTCAGCATGTAATAGCATGGTTTTAAGCAATAGTGAATAAGTATACTATAAAAGCATGCTATTTTATAAAGTGTTAGTGCCTCATTGTGAGTGGGAAAAAATCAACCTGACTGTGCACCGACACTCGATGGCTGAATACGTCCAACGGAATTTTCAACCGCGTTGTGTGGGATACAGCGAACAGTCTAGATAAGTTACCTAGATTTAATCTTATTATAGAATTAATTATTCTTTGACCTGAAGAAGGGTGTAACAGACACCCTAAACGTTGTCAAACTTTTCATATAAATGAAAACAATTTCGTCTACAATTTGCTGTTAGAAGCAATCATTTAAAATGTATCAAAGTTAGACGTTAGAGTCATTTTTTAATTAGCGAATGTTCGTATGAACAACTTACATACATTCCAATAATTTATAAAAGAAAATTGAAAAAATGGAGAAGATTATTCTGTAAAATTTTTGAGTTATTTTTATTTTATACTTGCAAAATAAATATAATTTTGAAAAAAATATCGATTTTTTATGGCAAACGATAATTTGAGTAAAACGGCATTATTTCTTTTGACATTTTCCAAAAGAGTAGCTTTTCACTATGTCTTGGCTCAATTCTTTGACCAGATCATGAGACCTTTTATTTTTCATGATATTTGAGGTTATATTTGTTTCAACAAATTTTTGAATGCTTATTGCTTGGGTATTACACGGTAATTTTTTAGTAATAAACGCCTATTTTTTTTGTCTTTCGAAGAAGACTTTAAATCAAAAAGAAGTTTCAAGATTCAGAAAATCGTTTTTGTTTTACGTTTTTTGATTTTTTTATTTTTATTTTTCGAACAAATATTTATCGTTGAGTTCTTGCATATTACGCGGTAATTTTTTACAAATCAGAGCTCATTTTTGACGTTTTTCGACGTAAATTTAAAATCATGAAGAATTTTTAAGATTTATTGATTCGGTTTTGTTTTATAACGTTTTCCATTTTTATGATATTAATTTTTTTTTTTAAATTTAATTTCTGTAATATTGAGTATTGCTCTTTTTTATAAAGCTTTGAAGATTCATCGATTTGTTTTTGTTTTTTTCATTTTTATATTTTGTAATAAATGAGTAAATCCTTTTCGAATAAAACTCGAAAAGAATTACAAAATTATGAAAAAATTTTATTTGTTAAAGTAGTATACATTTATTATATTCATAGATAAAATGGAATCAACCATTATACTGTTTATTATTTTCAATTGAAAAAAATGTAAATTGATATGCAAATACTTTTCAAGTTTTTACACAATTTAAATAATTTTTCTTAATATATACTATACTTTTGCATAAATTCAAAAAATGTTGTATTTATTTCAGACCAAAAATTGAGTTTAAACAGGGTTAAAAATATTAACTTTTGTTCTGTTATGTTGAAAATTTTCTTGAATTTTTTAAAATAGATTCTTTATAATATGTGTGCGTAAAGAATTTGACTTAAAAACCCTTGTTTTTATCACAAAAATATGAGTTTACGCCAATAACTTGCAAAAAAATAGTTGTTTAAATAGTTTCAAAACAAGAGACGACTGTAGAGCACTTTTTAGTCAATCAATATATTTTTTCTTTTCTTTTCCAATACAATTTGTAAGGAATAAAATTTAATTGAGTTAAAATTTGGATTCACAGTTATATTTAGTTTGAAAAAACTATTTTGCATATTTAACTCGAATAATTACACTTAATGAACATTTTTTAAATTTTCTTAGTTATATATTGTCATCTTATTTTAAATTTATTTGTAAAATTGGGTATACATTATATTCATTAAAAAGTATTTTAATTAATCAACAATATACATACATATCGACATATTAAAAAGCAATAGATTTGTTATTTTTATTTTCCACCACAGCATTAATTAGAATAAATAATTTTATAATGGAACAATTTATAAAGTTTTAGGAAACTAAGTGCCAATAAATTGGCAGCAGTTTTTTTTTGTTAATTAGTTATATATTACTTATTTTAATTTATTTTACTTTTATCTTTGTCATTTTATAAACATATATTTTAACTACCCGATGCAATAGACATAATTGATTGTTTATTTGCAATATTGATTATATTTTTTTTGCAAGGAGTGATACGATGATAGCTATATGACGAAGTACCTGATAATAATATGACAATTTACTTTATAAAATGTCTGACTATGTACCTATATATGTATGTAATTTTATATTTTTTGTAATTGCACAAAAATAAAGTTCCATCCCTCCATCCATCCATCCATCCATCCATCCGTCCATCCATCCATCCACCTGAAAATTCATTAAAAATTGTCAAAAAATGAAGATTATCAAAATAGTTCAGGCGATGAAGGATACGATGGTGACAATTTCTCTTAGATATTTCAATTATAATATACGTAATAAAGAGATTTGTGGTGTGCAATTGCTTTAGAAGAATGATAACCAAAGTTACACGTGTTAGAACGTACGACATTTTAAAAAGCCCATTTTCAGTGCTTTTTCATTAATTTTAATGTATAAATGTTCATATTATTTCTAAAATATATTAGTTTCTAAACCTGAACCACAAATTTGTTGAACAAACACAAAAAAAAACTAAAATTTAATCGTTGCATAATTCATCCCCTGGAACACTTCGAAGCCTGATCGGTAATACAAATATTAATTTAAGGACAATCAGTGTTTTGTAAATTATATATATATATATATATATATATATATATATATATATATATATATATATATATATATATATATAGCAAAATTTCAAAATAGATTTTTTCATAATGTTTGACAATTCTCGAGTGGGCCACACCCTTATTAGTTGAAGAATTACTCAAAAATATTTTGTAATCGTCTTTTTTGTAATAGTATTTATGTATGAAAAATATACGTTTGAAAAACGCATGAGTCTGTCACCGGTGATTCATACCGCAGCGAAAGAGTTAAATAAAAATCACTTTTCGTACTTTTCTTTATTTTTTTGAAAGAATTAAGACTTTGTGCATTAAAGAGTTAATGAATCTACATAAATAAGCACTTCGACATTCGTGATATAATATCATGTAAAAATAACTTTTGTTTATTTCGTAGGTAAAATAAAATAAAGCACACTAGTAATTGTTATATATACTATATTTCACAAGTATAGGAATGCAATATGCTTTTTTGCTGCAGAAATTGATTTGGCTATAAAGTTGTGGCCAAAATCTTGATAGTGCACTTTGTGAGTATTCCCTCATATTTGAGAGCACCATCAAGAGGCTTTATTCCCAACTATTAAAAGCCGACGTAGGGCCAAACTAGCAGGAAAGCTCGTAATTTCGTTAGTAAAGTTCAAATAGCAAAGTGCCAGAAGGTGAGAAGTCAGTGGATATTGCCTAAGGTCCTGTCTGCTGAGAAGAGGCGACTAGCTGGGAAAATGGATGTTGAATACATGCATGCATCGGGGGGCCGTCGAGGCGCGCAGCACGCTGCGTTGCTTCGGGCACGGCCCTCCGACACTGCTCGCTCGCCTATGCGCGCGTATATTTACATAAAATTGATAGCCAAGTGCTAGTCGAGCCGCGTGATGCATGTCCCCCGTTTTCTGGAGGCTGCACCAGACGACGAGGAAGACGACGACGACTTCGTCGCATAACGCCTGGCCGCGCGCTTGCGATGTTTTACGAGGTGGCAAATCGTGCCAACTGTGTCTCGTTATATTAGATTTTACTGGCTCCTCTAGGCGCCGCATAAATTCGTTAAACCAATAAAATGTTCATCGCCACGTTGTGTATGATAACAGTTCTACGGCCACAGTGGCGCAACGAATAGAAAGGGACTACGGCTGGTCGACCAATTCATGGGAGGAAGGTTGATTTTTTATAGCGTTGCTAAGCCCTACGCTAGAACGCCTCAAGCGCTGTTTTAACTGACGAAAATGGAAGCTAATGCTTCATAAATATATGCATGAATTGCTTAGACCTTCATCTAAGTATTTTCTTTGCTTACATACTTTAGTGATATATGTCCTTTAAGAAATCGTAAATATTGTAAGCCGCGGCTACTGAAAAGAGTTATCATATTAATATATTCAATACTCATTGTCTTTGATTTTTAAAGTTGAGTACGACAACCGTTTTAAGGTAGGAACTCTGGACAAAAAACCCCTAGTTTATATTTTCAGACAATGAAGTTTTAAAGGTATATAGAAATACAAAATTTCAGAAAGTATTAATTTATATTGCCATTATAGTGTGGCATTATTTATTTAATGGTACATACTTTCAAGAAGTGGTTGTGGCATACAGTTTTTATTAAATGAGCTCAAAAACTGTATATATACATACTTCAATATAACTCACAAAAGTTGGTATAATTAATTTTTTAATTAATAAAGAATATATCTAAAATAAAACCTATTTATAGTTGTAAACATATCACTTTAAAATATGAGAAACATGTTTTCGGAGATTTGTAATCAAAATGGATGTGTGTATGCTTACGCGCGTATGTGTATGTGTGTATATAAGTGTGTGTATGCAGGTGTGTGTATGTGCATGAGTGTGTGTATGTGTGAGTATGTATGTGCATGTGTGTGTTTGTGCGTGAGCGGGTGTGTGGATGCTTGTGTGTGTGTGTATGTGTGTGTGTGCGTGCGTGTGTGTATGGATATCGATCATCAAATAGTATCATTAATGTAGTATAAATGCATTTAAAGTGGCTTTCTGATGATTTTCCAAAGTTTTTGTTTAGTCCACAATAAAAATCTGAAAAAATTACCTAATATTCATAATATAAACGGTATGTTTCCCAGAATTTTTCAGATATTTTACCCTCCTAGATTCCAAAATATGCACACATTAGTCACTTCTAGACCAGAATAAGGTAGGTTTTGTAAAGTTGGTTTGTGTCAAGATATTCATCAAACGGATTTAGAAAAATTTATCATTATTCTAGACATAAAAAAGAAGAAAAGTTAGCATTTATTATACTTTTAAGTCTGTTAATTTACTTTTAGAAATACAATGTATTGAAATCATAAATAAATGTCATATTTTCATGATTTTTTAAAGGTTAATATCATTATATATCATTAGTAATTCAATGAAAGTACATTAAAAAATCCTAACTTTTGTTCGAAATACATGAAACAATATTTGAAAAAAAGATTCAAAATGATTTACTGAATTTGTTGACGCAAATCAACTTTAGCATATTGGAAAACTTGAAGCTAAGTAAATAAAGATTTTGTAAAAACAGGACTAAAATTCTGATATATTTCATCTATGAAATACATTTGGTACTATATCAGGTAACTATATCAGGTACTATATTAGGTAAACAATACATTGTAAATATACTAAACTTTCAAGTCTTCATTCTATTTGGTAATAAAGCATAAGAACAATAAAACTTTATTTTTAATGTATTTCTTCTACTATAAAAAAAATGTTTTCTTGTACTGCATTTCTTGTATGTTTTCCATTTACGAGTAAATAGCACTTTTCTGCAATAATTTCTTTTTCAAATGTTTCGGTAAAAAATTACCAGAAAGCTACCTTAAAAGAGCATAAAGTTACCTCTTTTCTGACCGGAAATTTTTGATAAAAATTCCCTTTGTTGATTATAATCAAATATAAAAATGTGTCTGTTTTTAGAAACTGTTATATATCGACAACCAATGATGGAAATTCTTTGAAATATTTTGAAATTATCAGTAACATGGAGTAGAGAAAAAAATTATTTTATAAAAGGAATCGATTTTCTAAGGCTCAAGATAGCTTGAATAAAACAGCACCATTCCTTATGAAAATTTGTAGAAATATAACTTTGTACTATCTCTTAGCTGAGTTATTTTCCCATACATGAGGACTTTTATTTTTCGAGATATTTGAGCTTATATTTCTTTCAAGAAATATTTTATCACTTATTTCTTGCGTATTCCACGGTCATCTTTGACCAATCAAAGCTCAGTTTTTTAGTTTTTCGATGAAGATTTGAAATAAAAGTAAAATATTTAAGATTTATTGGTTTGTTTTTGGTATTTAACGTTTTTTCATTTTCATGATAATTTTTTTCAACAAAATTTTTATGGCTAATTTCTAGGGCTTATTATGCGGTGATTTTTGGAAATGAAAAAGAATTTGGAGATTCGTCGATAGTATGCTTTTTCATGCATATAATGCGGGCAGAAAATAACACCCTCTGGCGGAAAAGTAACACACTTTCCGCCCGCTTCATATATGCACGAAAAATCATCCATTCAGTAAAGGTCCCACATAGCACTCAATATTGCACCAATATTACATGAGGACTACGCGCAATATTAAATATTCCTGTGATATATAGCAGTAATATTGCAGTGCTACCGTAACAACATTTAATGTCCGCGTCGTTTCTATCACAGGAATATTACGGGTTTTTAGTTGTTGCAGTGAGAACGGGAAATATTGCAGTGATATTACAGGAATATTATTATCATTTCACAATAATAATGGGAATAATAGGTAATATTTCAGTGACATTCCAGCAATATTATTATTATTTCATCGAAAATATATAAAATTTCATATTCATTTATTATTATTTTTATTTCGCCGTAACGCTAGTACCATTATTAGTATTAGTAATATACGCGTAATATTCGCCTGCCAATAATCGTTCATATGCAGCAGCTTCGGGATGACATACATTATCGTAATGGGTTGAACCGTCCTTATATAGTAACTTAAGACGAATCTTAGCACTTGCGAGAAAACACCAAAGCGCAATCTAGTGGCAATCTTAAGAAAATTGAATTTCTAATAATGTACAATGACAATAATTGGTTTCCCTTGGTTTGTCTTTATGTAAACCTTGACTAACTACGTTATTAAAATATTTTTACAGTCATAGCCAATACTTCTTGCAAAATAAAACGATAAAATTATAATGTTATCGTTAAAGAAATGATTACTGATTTATTGCCATATGATAATAGTAGAAATATTTCTACAGTATTAGTTTGAAATGCATCTAGGAATATCACTCTGTAATCCTGCACGAGTATAGCTGTATATCTTAATGTAATACGTCATATAATAATATTACAGAATATTTCGCATATATTTTAGTGAGATGTGTAACACTGTAATATTATAAAAATATTTCGTCAGTATTAATGTGAGATGCATTGATAACTATCATTCTATAAATTTACAGGAATATTACTATAATATATCCATACGATATGTCACATATAAATATTACAGGATATTTGCGTATATTTCAATGTGAATTATCACAGTGAAATATTGTAGAAATATTTTGTTAATATTAGTGTGACATGCATCGAGAAATGTCATCCTGTAAACTCGTAATAATATTAATGTAATATTGTAGAATTATTGCAGCAGTCTTGCGTTGTTTTTTATCATCGCGCAGTGTTACAAGAATATCACTGCGATATTACAATGTGATATACCGTAATGTAGTATTACAGAAAGATTGATGCAATACTTTAATCTTGAAAATCATATTGGAATATCACAGAAATATAGCTGCAATATATCAACTCATCCGTAATATCACAGCAACCCTGAAATATTTCTACGACATTCCTGCAATATTGAGTACTATGTGGGGTAGGACAAAATAGTATATTGTTACCAATTAAGGGCGTAAAAGTCTCGAAAATTACAAATATGGAAATAACTCAACATCGGGAAAAAAGCTACTTTTCTGCCCGTTATTTTTTTGTTGCCCGTGGGTCACAAATCAAGTACTTTTGGCTCGCTTTTTACGTCCACAAAACTGCGATAATCGTGCATTTGTTACAAAAAGTATCATGTGCACGACGGACGAAAGACGAGTAACGCTCGTGCTGGTTGCAGCTCTTACCTCGGTAGCCCTCGACATCCCTTGACTCACCTCGGGTTACCTCGGCTAAGCCTGCAACGCCCTCGCAGTAATCGCCTACTTTCCGCCCTTGATACACAATGTACGATTGGCATTCATGCACGAAAACGCGTTTTTTCATACCTATATAACGGAACTAAAGTGGCCGTTTTCCGACCGGCGGCCGATAAAAAGATAAAATGATGTCCGGGAGAAATTTACTTTATTCACGACTTAACTATAATTGCCACTTTATTGACCTACAAAGCGGGACTAATGTAACTTTCTATTCCCTCATATATTATACTCCCGAATTTGTGGGAATAAAATACTTTACTCCCGCATTCATGCATTTTCGGGAGTAATATACTATTAAAAATTTAAAAAAAATTGAAAATATTGTATATTTTAAAAGTTTTTAAATTTTTATATTTTAGTTTGTGTTAATAATGGATGAGTGGATCCCACTTTTCAAGTCAACACAGGGCTACACAGTTAAGTCGTGAATTAAGTTCTACGACTTTAGTACCTCGTTCCATAATGTACTATTACGCCCGCTATAGAGGGCGTAAAGTAAATGTTTACGTTCGGTTTTAAAATATGTTAAGGTCCCTCTTAACATGTAGTATTATCCGAATGATTCTACAAGTTTAGGTGGGCCTAAACACTCTAGTGGCCTGATTTTCAAAACTAAGCCTTAAGACGATTTAGGCCTCCCTAAACTTAGGGTACCATTCGGATGATACTACATGTTTAGAGGGACCATGATATTATTATAGATTGATTTTGTAGTCTAACAAGCGTGTGTTTGCACCGTTTGGAAGAACGGCCAAATTAAGTTGCGCTTCATAGGCATACAAAAACATGTTATCCAGACATGTGTGACAAAAAATACGGTGTGCACCACGAGGGACAGGACTAAAAAGCCTACTTCTTCCCCATTGGATATAATATACTAATTTATTGCTTATTTCTTGGATATGACGCGGTCATTTTGGCCAAGCAACAACAATATATTTCAAAGTAACAACGTAATAAATTGTAATATGTTTTCCATGTCTATAATGAAGATTTTCCATCACTTTGCAAAGTTTAAACGTTTCTATTTCCTTTGGCCCTCCCTAAGCCTTTACAATGACTTTTGTTCGATGGCAAAATTCACTTGTCGTAAAGTATTTTGAGTCATTTTCAGTGAATTTACTTTAAATCTTATACACATCTTCTATACGTATACAGTAGGGTGTAGCAAAATACATTTTTTTCGCTATTTTGACGTAAAATGTAAATACGAATTTCTTAATATTTATCAAAAATTATTTAGAGGTCGCTAAACCGTCGTTTGAAGGTGAAGTGCCGTTTTTGAGATTATACTCATTTCTTTACGTAATTTTTATACCTGATTAGCTAAAAAGTATGTCAATAACTTCCTAGTAAGCAAGAGAAGCTCGGATGCTTTACCGTATTAAAATAGTATATTGTGTACCAAGGGTAAGATGTAGGCCTTTTTTGACCGAGTGTGAGTTTGTAGTACGAGTCATAGGCGAGCTAGTACGAATCGAAGGCGAAAAAATCGCCTTTTTTTGGATAATGATAACTTAAGTAAAACCTCATTATTCCTTCTGAAAATTTTCAGGAAGGTACTTTTTACCTTAGGGGTTATGATTTTTTTTCAATTCTTTCTATCGTTTATATCTCGAGAACGTCGCGGTAATTTTTTGCAAACCAGGGCTCATTTTTTTTGTTTTTTAATGAAGATTCTGAATTAAAAATAAATTTTGAGATATATCGATCTGGTTTTGTTTTACACTGATTTCTTTATATTACGATATTCTAAAATCGATAATGTAAATTATTTTTGTATTTTAGAAATATGATTGTTTCTTTCTTTCTTTGTATTTAATGGCCATGTGCCATTACAATGCATATGTGTTATTGTATTTTACATTTGTATTCTGTATGCTTGTTTGTTGTTTTGTTCGATGTCGTTCGAGCGAAACGCATCACCTGGTTACTAGCATCTCAGACACTTTTGAGGAGGCTATACGGGCGCATATGTCCTGTATCAAAGCACAATGCGTAGTCGGAGATCTTTTCCCAACGAAAAACTCAACAAAAAATTTCTCGAGAATATTCACAGGGAATTGAACCTTCGACTGCTTTAGCTTCTTGTATCGGTAGGCTAGCGTTTTACCCACTGAGCCAAGGGTGGCTCTATGATCGCATAATTTTGCATTTAAAAGAGTATAAAATTACTTATAAACCGTGATATTTCGGTTTCTTTCTTTAACTTTTCCATGATATTTTGAAATATTGATTAAAAAGTTTATTATTTCTTATAAATTTGGTTATAAATGAAACATATGAATGATTTAATTACATGCTAAACCCGTTGGAGTAAAATAAATAACTCTAATTAGAGTGTATTTTTAACAATAAAAGTAGAGAGAAAATCTTTTACTTTTAAGTAGAGTAAAATTTCACTCTACTCGAGACTCTACTTCAGCGAACATACTTTCCCCATGGACAACGACAAAGAACTAACCTATTTTTTTATTTTTAAAATTATAATATTTCAAGCGTGATTAGATAGACATTTTTTAATAATAATAGGTTTACCAAAATACACAAAATAAAGTCACAGTATTATGACTTTTACGAAACGTTGTTACTCAGTTTGTTAATAATTTATTATATTATAATCTATAAAAAAGAACTTTAATCTGATAATTCACTTTCATATAAAATAATCGATTAGTTTTTGTGCTTTAACCTCACTAACTGTCATATTTGAGATGTATGAACTAAATTTATAAATCGAAATTTTAAGATTTATGGAATAGTTTTCATTTTATAACGATTTTTCGATTTTTGTATTTTAATTTTTAACGTTTTTGGATATGTTAGAAATATTATGATAAATGTAATATATGTGATAATTACATTTAAAAGAGCATAAAATTACCTATATTTTATAACCGCGAATTATGAATCGACATTTTCTTTTCTTTAGACGGTTAAAACTCGGAAATTCATGATGTAGCAAAATAGCAGCATTATATTTAAAACTTTCCGAAAACGTAACTTTTTCCTATTGCTTAACTGATTTCTGTTTTTAGACCATGATGTTCTTTCATTTTCAAGATATTTAAGTTTATATACATTATTTATTTAATTTTCAAATTTTTATGAAAAATTGAAAATAAAAAGATTTTTAAAAATTGAAAGAAAATTAATGTAAATCATAATAAAAAAGAACAGAAAGCTTCCTCTTTAAGAAAGGAAATTTCTAATAATCTACGGAGACGTGAAAATATGTAATTTGAACTAAATGTATACTTTTACTAAAAACTATCTTTTCATAAACCATCAATGATAAATCAGCACACTTTTTTGAGATTCTATTTAGAAAGAGATATAGCAATTTAAAATTAATTTATTAGTACAAAATATTTTATATTGGAACAATTAATTTAGTTTGCGAAAGCTAAGTACCAATGAATTAGCAGCGGCTTTTTTTGTAATGCATGTCATCCACGTTTTTCAACTCATTGAATTTTCTTTTAATCGATACTGAAAGAACATTCATAAGTAAATCAAATAAACTTTAAACTATTTCACAATCTTCAAAAATGGCGAAATGGCAGTATTAAACTTCTTTTTTTCTTTTCACTTTTCAGAACATTGATTTTCGACGTAATTTTTAAAATGTGAATAAAAACTGCAATTTTGGTGCAATGATAAAAATGAAATAGTACATTATGTAACAAGGGCAAAAAATTGACTGTTAAAAGACAACATTGTTAAAAGACAATCGAAAATCAGGGTTATTGGTAGAACTTGATGAATTAAAGGAATTTGGACTAGTTTCTAAGAAAGTCCTGCGGGAAATGCGGGAAAAAAGTGATTTGCGGGCAAAAAGTGTAATTTCGGTCTCGCTTTTTAGGGAAAAAAGTGGCCACTTGCAGATGGGCATAAAATACGTTTTGGCTTATTTTCGAAGTAGAATAACATTAAATTTTGAAGTGATTTGGTGATATTGGTGCAGTACGATTCGAAATGGATTCGATCTTACGACAAGTGATTTTTGCCATGGAACAACATTCACCATGTGGACTTGACGAGGTTTAAGGGATATAGTCATGGTTAAGTCTTACTGTGGTGGAGTGATGAAAAATCTTTATTATATACATATAAAATATATTCCTATTTGCTAAATTGATACTATTTGAAATAAATTATTTTTTGCTTATTATAATAATTTATTTTTAATTACAATTGTTATGTGACTCGTTAATATTAGCAGCTGTTATTTCTTAATAACAAAATTACTATATACAATGTATTGTAACGATAAAATTTGAAATGCCATGTTTAGTTTACAAAATATAACCTATTTAAAAATAAATTATTTCTTTATATATTGTAACGAGCCGCGTATAATTCGCGAACGGGAAGCCGCGAAAGGGGCATGAGACGCCATCTCATGCCCGCGCGCAGCAACAGGTGGGAAGATGAGAGCGAGAAGGAGCGGGGGGTGGACCACGGCGGCGGAGAGGAAAACGACTACCGCTCGACTCCTCACGCCGTGTGCCTCGCCGCTGAACAGACACGCTCCGACGCCATCTTGAAAGACACCATCAAGCACGCCGACGATCTGCTTTTGGTGATGCGGAGTCGAAGGACGCGGAAAAAAAGAAAGACAGCAGCGAGTGATATCGCCAGCGGCGCGTCGTCTCGTCGTACCGTCGCACTCTAATAAGTAGAGGTAATGGATAGCCCGCGGCAACCGCGGACGATTACAGGGCCACGCTGCGAATAGCGTGCCGTGCCCTCAAGGCGAAAGGGCTCCGTACAGATCGTAACCCTCTGTGAATCCGACGGCGTGTTCAACAACGGTCGTATTGAACACGCAACGACGCTCGACCTACGTGATTTTATTTTATCATTGCCGACTTGTTCTTTTTATATGTAAAGTAACTGTAGATTATTTATTTGTTCATATTTCAGAATATAGCTTATATTATTATTGTTATCAAATCAGTGTGCCTTAAATAACCCGGCCCCGCCAATGGAAGCAGCAAAAAACTTTTTTGCGTCCGGCAGTAATGCAAATGAAATTATGCGCACTTTGGAAATACGATTTGGGAGAAGTAATGTTATTTTAGATAAAATAGCCGTTAGTATAAAAAAGCTTCCAAGTGTAGATTCCGGGAGAATAAATTTAACTGAATTCGCGTTGAATTTAAAAAGTGCAGTTGATGCGATACAATCATTAAAGGGCATTGGTTACTTACATAGCCCAGATTTCGTTAAAGAACCCCTAGAGAAAATACCTAAATCGTTACTCCAAGATTATGCTAGGTTGTCGGCTGCGGAAGGGAAAGAAAAGGCTCCATGAGTAAAGTTAGCTCACTTTTTAGTTCGCGAAGCAAATTGGTTTGAGTCAGATTGATTTTCATTCGAAAGCGATCGCACTTCTCAATAACTTGTTACTTTTCTTTATTTTTATTATTAAATAAATTCAATAAGAAGTAATTAATCTTATTTTTTATTTACTTAAACAGTGTGTGTAGGTGTGGGAATCCACCTCACCGACCGATAACCGCAGTTGTCTGCTGTCGGTAAGGTTATGGAGCTGCAAGACGGCGGTGAACGCTGATACGGGCGCCGGCCTGTCTACATTTGCACAGCTGAGAGAGCGTCAGGCCACTCCCTCCATGAGCAGAGTTACAGCGCATCACTGTCACCATAGTTCCCCCCACGCCTCCGTTGAGAGAGAGCAAGCGAGGCTCTTGAGAATCTAGTGGAACGAGCTGCAGAGACGAGGACTAGTGTAGTGTTGTGAAGATCTCGATGATGGAAAATTCCACTGCATTACCTAGCGTTGAAACATATATAAACCTGTAAGCATAAAGTATATATGTAATATTGTACGTTATTTATGCTTACCTTTAAATAGGAAGGGTGAAGGCCCCGACCAACGCATCACCTGTGAGGTTCTCCGTTTATCATAACCTCTCCATATACTTCTGAAGAAAAAGTCAGATGTGTTTACCGAGATTTGAACCCAAATAGCCAGTGTGAAAGTCTGAACTCTAATCAACTGAACATGGATATATGTACACGTGTTAATATGTGGGTTTACGTAAGAGGAATCCTAACATCAAAACTTTTTTCGGTAGTCAAGAAACTCGACGGTAACTAAACGAACTACCCTACCGACCTGTGATATTATCACTCAACAAAGGGCGGTAAATTAACATTTTTTAAATTCCAACCATTTGTTAATAGAGAATAAATTGAAATTATTGACACCTATAGAGGACGCTGTAAAATGTCGGTAAATTTAAAATTTTTCACATTGAAGCGAAAAATTCAAGTTTGAACTTATCGATAACAGCAGTTCCACGGTTAAAGATGACAAGATGGTGGAAAGTTCTTTTTTTAATCAACAACTACATCAGTATATGTACCCAGCATCACGTAATTCGTTGACTATAAAGTTAATCTCATCATTATAAATTCCACATGGATTTTTAGCCATAATTACTCAGAGACGATCAACTGACTCATTCCGATCATCCCAATCATGAAATTCGTATTTTCGATCTCTCTTTCTTTTCCAATTCTCGTATGAATCATCAATATATGATTGTCTTTGGAATCTAAAACCAAAATACGATTGTAATATTGGTGAACTAGTAGCAATCATATGATTACTATCATAAATAGAGAGAATAGATTCATGTGTAGTACTGTCAGTGACTCGTGGAGAATTGCTAACCAGAGATTCTTCGTACGCCTCGCTTGCCAGAGATTCTTCATCCTCCTCACTAGTCTCATCCGAAGTCTCGCAATTTTTATTAAAATTGTGAATATTCTCTTTTGTAACCTTAAGATTGATTATTTACTTGACAGGTCAGGGTTTATTCTGCATCTTACGTCTTTTTACCTTGATCATATCAAGATTATAATCATCTTTGTGTATATCAGTTGTACCGTCTACTCTTGCACTGGGAAATGGAGTAAGTCGTAGATTGTTTCTTCCCAAAACGATAACCATCTTGACCAGTAGAGTAGAACATTGGGAAAATAGAGCATTTGAATTTATTACTTTTCAATGTACGAATCGATTCATTTGCACGGTATCGTTCTTTATGAGCGCTCGTATAAGCTTCAACCATACTACGATAGATTGTATTATCATCAGAAATAATGAAATTTTCATTAGGTAATTGCTTGAAGAGTAATTCAAGCAACCCTTTAATTACAGGATATCTCAAATCATTTACTTTAACATGAAAATTTTCAAAATGATTAGATGAATTACCAAGCCTAAGCTCATTCCCTTGTTTATAAACTACATATACGTTATCGAGATAACTTTTACAGTTACCAAAACAACAACTCTTCAAAGAGAAATTTAGTAAAAATTGAAAATTAATCAAGAAAAGTGGTTTCCCGTGTTTGCTGGTAACAGAAGGGTTTAGCATTACCATAAGTATCCAGATATATATATATATATATATATATATATATATATATATATATATATATATATATATATATATATATATATATATCAATTAGAGCAACAGTCTTCTCATTGCTAAATGAAACATCTCTAAGACCATTATCAATATCTTGAATTTTATCAGAATTATTAATGTCCTCTGATATAATACAATTGATTCCCCCATCGGTAGAGATGTTATCAAGCAGAAAGATAATTGGCTTGAAATAATCAGATTTTTCATTTGATCTACTCTGAACTAGGGAATTACATTTTTGTATTATACTTTCACGTGCTTTATAAAGAAAATCTTGTTGTAGGTCTTCCACGATTAACGCTTTAAAAGCTTACGGTAGAATTATGAATATATCCAATGCAAACCATCTATTTTTATCAAATCAACGTGTGACGTAAAGTGCAACTCTGTCGCATAAACTGCGTCTCTGTCGTAGAAAGTACGACTATGCCACATAAACTGCGACTCTGAAGCATAAAGGGCGACTCTAGTATAAATTGCGACTCTGTAGCATAAAGTATGACTCTGTAGCATACAGTCCGATTCTGTAGCATAAAGTGCGACACTGTCGCATTAAATGCGACGCTGTAGTAGAATGTGCGACTTTGTAGCACAAAATACGACTCTTTAGTATAAAGTGTGAGTTTACCGTATAAAGTGCGACTCTGTAGCATAAAGTACGTTTCTATAGCATAAAGTGCGACTCTCTAGCATAAAGTGCGACTCTCTAGCATAAAGGGCGACTCTGTAGCATAAAGTTTGACTCTGTGAAATAAAGTGGGAATCTGTAGCATAAAGTGCGACTCTGTTACATAACGTCCAATTCGGTAGCACAAAGTACGACGCTGTAATACAAAGTACGACTCTGTAGCATAAAGTTCGACGCTGTAGCATAAAGTGCGACTCTGTAACATAAAGTGTGACTCTGTAGCATAAAGTGTGACTCTGTAGCATAAAGTGCGACTCGGTCGCATAAGATGCGAAGCTGCAGCATTAAATGCTTTATACTTTAATAGTGGAATCTTTTCATATTTCACCTTTACCAATCCAACTATTGTGGAAACTGTCGAATCCCAACCATTTAAGGTATACTTGGTTTTCACGTTTCTTGAGAACTTTTTCAACTACGTATAGATCAGGATACTTATATATGTTGATCTTGATAGTCTGATAGATGGTAAGTCACAAAATTCGTGGTTTCGATTCTATACACAGTAAATATCTCAGTGGTGCAGTTGGGTGTGTAGCCCTTCTCGCACAATTGTTTAGTCTTAAGGTGATGCTAAAGCCACGTATCACCGACAAATACGGAGAACCACAATTCTCATTTTATTTATAATTTTGAGTAAATATCTCTATGAAGTGTTGTTGATTTTTATAGGAACAATAACACTTCATAGAGATATTTACTCAAAATTAAAAATAGAATGAGAATTGTGGTTACCCGTGTTTGTCGGTGAGTGGTGGCTTTAGCATCACCTTAATCACATGTATTTTATCACCAAACTTGAATTTTGCGACTCTCGCGAGAATAACGTTTCAGAACTTAAGCCTGATTGATAACAGAAATTTCGTTAGGTTTATACCAATAGTTCGATGTTTGCTGCCATTATACTTGTCCTGTAAATCAAACAAAATATTGAGACACTTATAGTTTCCTTCTAGACTAAACTTTATCCACATCTTGTTTTTTAGAGTACGATTGAAGAGTCGCAAATGGATGCTGTGAGGTTACTGTACGTCGAATAGAGATTGATCTTGTAGCGTTTCATGAGGTTCTGAATCTTCGTATTGTAGAACTCCGTACTTCTCTCTGTATGCAAATTTTTGGATACTCAACCATGATACAATATATACTTCATCGCTGCTGCAACTTCCTTTCCAGTTTTTCGTTTGATCGGTACAGCCCAAGCATAGTTGGATAATAGATCTATGATGGTGGGCATGTATCTGAAGCCTTTGGTCTCTCGAGCATAAGGCAGCATCTCCACTAACTCAGCTACCCAAGTTTCATCCATTCCTCGTATATCGTACTTCGACGTGAGTAACTGCGTCGAGCTTCTTTCTGATGCATCATCATTATTTTGAGTCTCGGTCTTTTGTAATATTTGATTCTGACACATAAAATAACATATCATACAACGTTGGAATGTATCATCAATTTTTTAAATTTTATTTTCGCATTCCACCTTAAAACGCTCAAATTCCGATTTTACATCATCGAGTTTAGACCTTAAACCAGTAGTAACTTCATATAAGCTCCAAACTTCTGATTTAATCAAGCGTTGTAGGGTGTTTAATTTGTCGTCGTCACTCAGCTGTTGAGCAGTGGCAACGTTGCGCAGTCTCTTGTTTTCATAGACGTATTGATAATCAATCCCTCGTCATCATCTTCCCTCGCTTCGCTAAAGATTACGTCCAAATACGTCGATACTCATCTTGATAATGAGTCAAGTATCCGCATCAGCTCAATATGTATACCCTGCTTCGCGGAGCTCCTCTATGATTGAGTGGATTTCATTCACGTAACTTGGATTACGTGACGATAAACACGTTCATTGGGACCGTCCCAGTACACGTAATCCATTCTGGTGTCTCTTTCAGCAAGTTTGTATCTCGGTAATCCTGTACCTACTTTCTTGGAGAACTCCGAGAATATAGAACCTGTGAGCATTAGTTAATTCGAGAATATTGTAATAGTTTTGTAAATCAATTCGCTACATAAGCTTTTCATTGGGACGTCTCGAGATGAGTAACTCCATAAACTCAAGGATTATTGGATATTCCACATCCTTTACCTTGACTCACTTATCTTCAAAGTATATTGGTGAGTCACCAATTGTGTAATAATCATCATCTTTACGTACTCCATAAATTTTATTTAAATTACTTTCTCGATCAAGCATGAGAATATACTTGTCGGTAGATAAATTTTCTTCTTTTTCATCATCAGCTGTTTCGAACAAGGTTTCGCGAGCTTCCGAAATATTCTGTACAGTGTTATCAAATCTATCAGCGGCTTCATAATTTTTGTCACTCTCATCTGACGTATGTACCTTTTGAAAGGCTTTTTCAGGCAATATACGTTTATTCCTAGTTTTATGTTTTTTAGATAAAGTTTTACCCATAGCCATTTCGAAAGTAGCTTTACCACGCTTTATTGAATTGTGCTTGCGATTAAATGCATCTTGTGCTTTGATAAGTTGTTGAAGAATTTTCATCCGACTACGTAGTTCTTCCATGTTGGTGCTTAAGTAGCTCATAGTAGAATCACAATTGATGCTATGCATGTGTTATATTTATAGCAAAATAGTCAAAGCTCTTTCGGTATCTGTCTTGATTGATAGCGCTATCTTGTCAATCATTAGAAATTCATACCAATTATCTCTCTCGCACTTTGAACACAATTCCTTGAATTGTACAAACAGCATCCTGTTGGAAAAATACCAACAGATTGACGTTATCTCTCACGAGATATTTTGGAATTCGAGCATAAGACTGACAGAGATAGAAGCAGTCAACGCTCTTATGTCTTCCCGTATAAAAGTATTCTCTGATCTTGTTTTGTTTTTCACAAGCTACATCGTCGAATATCATTATTGAGTTAGGAAGCACCTTATCGGGAGCTATGACTTCTATTCTCTGAATGGAAAGTACTGCATTCCATCGATGGTTTCTAAGAGATCCTTGAGGAATTTGTATTTTTACTGAGTGAGTGATTTGGAGTATACGTAGACATTTTAAAATCTAATTCCATTAGGATGCGTTATGAGTGCTAATAGGCTGTTAGTTTTACCACAATTCGATGGTCTACAAAATACTGCTTATATACTGTCTGGGAGTCAGTCTCCGTGATGCTATACATTTTTTGTCCTGATCCACGATAGTCAAAATTCTCTATCGAAAGCTTGACAGATTGTTTGTTGAAACTCATGTTCACTGTAGGTGGCGTTGATTTTAACTGACCGATAGAGTATAAATAGAGGGCTTATATATCCTCAGTATTAATTACAATCAGACCTTCAAAGTGTCATGATCGTTTACAAGTAAGAACGTCGAGGTCACAACTTCGTCAACAAATTAATCAATAAACTTTCATTTGAAGTCCATTTGCCCGGGCATCAGTACTGCGGTCCAGGTAATAAATTGCGCAACGACTTGCTCGAGGTGATGCTAAAATCAATCCTCTTGAGTCAGCCTATAAGGATCACGATGTAGCTTATTTGAAGAATCGTGAGGATATTGAAGCTACACGGAAAAACTCTTGGGCGAGGTGCGGAATCAATGGCCGCTGCGCGGCGCCACCAAGCTTTTGGTGCTGCGGCAGCTACATTTTTGGGTGCGCAGCTCACCCAAACGTGCGGCGAGCTGCTGCCCCCCATACAGTCACGATGTAGCTCTAAAAAAGGGAACTGAGCGCTTTAAACATGAAGCTATATTGAATAATTGAACTGACTCTTAAACTATTTTTTAAAGTTTCTGTTCTTAAACATTAAACAGAAAAATAATAAATAAGACAATTATACGATATTTATGTGTTTATTATTATAATACAATAATTACAATAATTATAATAAAATGGTTACAATAACCTTATAAGTCATACCGAGTGGCAATATAATGTGTATTATTTACAACTGCAGATGCACAAGGTAAAATAAGTGGTAAATTTGTGAATTGTATAAATCTGCGTGAAACGGTGTTTGAAACTACTATATACGCATGGACACTGCACTCAAATCATGCACAATTTCTTCTAAAACACCGTCAAATTCACGCAGACAATCGGCGGTTTGCTGATGAAACACGACACGCGTCAAATTTCCTCGCGCCGACCACCAAGTCGGACGACTGACACACGCGCAATACTCCGCGGCCCCTACTGGTGGAAACGCTGAAACACCAACAGCCGCGCATCGTAGTGGCTCCAGCATTGAGGCGGCTGCTCACCCAAAAGGAGAAAGCCACGCTCCCGAGGCATTGTCACGCGTCGCTCTCAACGTTTGGTGTTGCACGAGCACTAGTCGGTGACGCATCACGCCCAAGGGTTTTTCCGTGTAGAACCGCCATTGATAGAGTTTTAGCCAATAAAAGCTTATAACATGCGATTTTGCCATCTGTAAGGAAGACGCCAGAATCCCGCGTATAATGCGAAATATAAAATTGAAACTAGGGAAACAATAATTAACCCCCCTGCGCAGGAGTTATCATGCCAGAAATACCTTCCAAATGCACTAATTTTTCAAAGCAAGTCTAAAACGTAAAGGGGAATGATTTTAATTTTTGGGGTCGCTGATTACAAATCTGCTATCAGAATTTCGATATTCGAAATGGCGGATCCAATATGGCCGCCACATACACAATATCCGGACATTATAGTTTATTTGAAGAAAATAACCATACATGGGTTTACGGGATCGCTGATTACAAATCTGCTGTCAGAATTTCGATATTCGAAATGGCGGATCCAATATGGCCGTCACATACACAATATCCGGACATTACAAGTGTATTTGAAGAAAATAACCATACACGGGTAATGTGTATAAAGGTTTTTGGGTTATCGGGCTGTAAATGTGAAAAGGTTGAACATTATGATACGGGGGCGAAGCAAGCGACTCCTATGAGACTAAACGAACGTCATTTTCCTAACTTAATACCAGGTAGTTTGAGTAAGGAAAAACCTACAAGAAGATGTATTGTATGTTGCCACAGAAGCACTGATAAAGTAAAGAACATGAGGAAGGAGAGTCGTTATTATTGCCCGAATTGTGAAGTAGTTTTGTGCGTTAGTCCTTGCTTTGAAATATACCATACACGAGAAGATTTTTAATTTTGACTATGATTTAACCAACAATTTTCACTATATCAGAATTTTTCTATTATCTATCTGCAACCAACATATTACAATATCTTTTAAAACCGGCATATTCGATACGCCATTTTGAATGTTAAAATACTGGCTATCTGTAATAAGCGTCCCCAAAAACTTAATTATGGGGACTTTCATTTAAATAACACGTAATATCCAGAAATTTTGTAGTTTAGATGGTAATTTTAATATTTCACTCTATAACAGAGATAATAATTGCGCCATTTTGAATTCTGAAATTCTGACTGCAAATAAGTAGTCAGCGACCACGAAAACCCATGTAAGGTTATTTTCTTCAAAGACACTTGTAATGTCCAGATATTGCGTATGTTGCGGCCACCATTTTGAATATCGAAATTCTGACAGCATATTCGTAATCAGCAACCTCAAAAACCCGTGTATGGTTATTTTCTTCAAATACACTTGTAATGTCCGGATATTGTGTATGTGGAAGGCCATATTGGATCCGCCATTTCGAATATCGAAATTCTGACAGCAGATTTGTAATCAGCGACCCCGAAAACCCATGTATGGTTATTTTCTTCAAATAAATTTGTAATGTCCGGATATTGTATATGTGGCGGCCATATTGGATCCGCCATTTCGAATATCGAAATTCTGACAGCAGATTCGTAATCGGCGACCCCGCAAACCCATGTATGGTTATTTTCTTTGAAAACAATCGTATTAATTATACGATTGTTTTATATATTATTAAATAATATACAGGAATTTTGTATGTAGCGGCCATATTGGATCTGCCATTTTGAATTTTGAAATTTTAATAATAGATATAATATTGATAATGTTAAAAGCTTATTTACGTTTATATTTTTAGAAAATATTCTTATAATTCTCGGGAATAAGTTTAACAGCCGCCATATTGGATCCGCCATTTTGAGTTTTGAAATTATAACTGCAGAATCGTAATAAGCGACCTTGAAAACCCCCGAGTAAGGGTTTTCAAGCTATTTTGAGCTATTTTAAGCAATTTACGAAAGATTTTACAATTGCATACAATAAGTATAAAAAAACGTAATTTTCTTATTTTTCAGATTATAATAATTTTATAATAACATTCAAAATCATATTTCAAACTCCAGCTATCTTATTACATATATTCTAGACTTTAATTTGCGGGGTCGTTGATGTCTTATAGTTATTTTGTTCAAAAGTTATGATAAAAAATGTTTGGACGAGTATACTCGTCCTCCTGCATACGGGAACAACTCCGTTTGGACGAGTATACTCGGCTCTCTGCGCAGGGGGGTTAAATTGAAGTCGCTGTTCTCCAACAGAAGGCCGCATGTAAAGTTTATTATTCATTCAGAGTTTATTTAATTATTTGTAGCTTTTTACTGGCTCTACTGAACAAACGGAGCGTCATGGGGTTACACGGCACGAGCTATTTATTTATATTAGGAGAGAGACAATTACACACATGCATACTTATTATGGTAGGGTAGAGAAAAAAGAAAACCAGATATCAATTAAATTTGAGCCTTTAATGATACCTATTTGATACTTGCGTATCATTATAAAAAAACACGTGCCTTTAAAAAAGCAATTTATCTGCTTTCTTAAAGTTAAAACAGGCTCGGTAATTCGTAAAAATATAACAAAAAAATTAAATAAAACGATTTTAGCAATATTAAACAATATAGGAAAATATGAAATTAATTGCCCTGAGGAACTCTACGCAGAAATAATCGATTGAAAGAAAAATAAATTATATACAAAATATAAAATGATTAATTACTGAATAAAATGTCCCGTAGGCATCTATTTAAATTTTAAGCTAAGCTATATTACGTAATAGCGCTCGCACTCCATCTCATTTACGTTCGCAAGAAACACGTGCTCGTTGGCACGAGGTTGCTTTCAGGGCTAATAGATCGATTGGTTTAAAATTTAATATTTCGAGAAAGCGCGAGAGGAAGTATTGCGCTGACTCAAATTTCTACTGCGACAATGTAGGTACGCTTAGAAAAACTTACAGTTTGTTGGCGGAGCGAGTCTCGTCGTTGCATTCGGTGCCTGGAGGCACTACCGACACTAATAAATCATTAAAAAAACGTCGTAAATTAAGGAAAAAAGTAAGTAAGCCGATAATAATAATTCAATATAAACAACAAGAAACATTAATTAAATTGCGGCAGAATGGTTTGAATGATCGCGGGCGGTACGATGGATGGTGCGGGTGCCGAAGGCTCAGGTCCAGATGTCATCTCATATTTGCTGCGCCGTCGTCGCGGAAGAGTCGCTGTGCGAAGCGCGTCTCTTATCTCCTTCTCTTTCACTACTGCTTACGAACTACTGTAATGTACGCTGACTAGCAGTTTTGTGAAGCGATAATTCCGCGAGGGAATTTCAAATAAATTAATTTGAAAAAAAATAAAAAAAAAGACTTCCTTTTATTTCATTTTCACAGCCTTTAAACGATCGAAATTAGGCAAAATAACGTGACATTGCAATCAATAGTTTGACCAGACTATGAAATTTTTTATCTTAAAATGTAAAATATCATTATACTGCTGTTTCTACTTATTCAGGAAGAGTTGAACCAACTTTTAAAATATTAAAAAAATTTTCGTTATTTTTCTAAAAAATCACCGGAGAGCCAGCTTCAAGGGAACATTAAGGGAGAAGGCCTGGGTTAAAATCTAAAAAAAGAAAATTGCAGTTATATTTATACAAAACTTTTTGGATGTGATTTAGAAAATGGGCAGTTTTTTTACCAAAAGTAGGTAAAATAACAAAGATTATCACCGCTTAAAAACTTAAATATCTTGAATCTGTGGCTCGTACCAAGTCACTCCTTTCGATACTCTGTTTATCTATTTTCAACTGCTTCTCGTAGACTTTCTCAGCATCCAGCCATCGATATAGTCTGAAAATTTTAGAGAATATTTCTGATGTTTCCTCACAATATGAGCGCAGCAGATTATTAAAACAGTCTATGTAGTAATAATTAAAAATATAAACCCTTAAATAATTAAATATTTTAATTAATTTTGAGGTTATATATTCTTAATACTTACTATATAGACTTTTTTATAATCTGCTGCGCTCATATTGTGAGGAAACATATCAGAAACATCCTTTAAAATTTTTAGCTTATATCGATAGCTAGATGTCGAGAAAGTTGACGAGGCAGACCTAAAAATAATAAAAAACATTATTTTTAGATAATTGCATTTAAAGTTTGAAAACACAATAAACACATACAAACAATACTCACCTAAAGAAAAAAGTAGGAATGCTTTGTATTTTCTTGTTATATATTTCATTAATATATTTTACACTATTGCGTAGAAAAACATGTGTGATACGTCAGCGATATGATCTCATGATAGTGCTGAAACAAAAAAAGAAACCCTGAAAAATTTCCACAATAGCGTCTACCTCCATTTTTCCAACGTTGCCTTGATGTTTTGACGTACACTGACTTAGATGCGTTTCAATCCATTCTTCATAAGCTGGGGTGTCTTCTTTTTCTTTCCATAAAGAGCAACTCTTACAAAAACAATTTTTATAGCTACATCAAGCACTTTTCCGGTAGAATTGCCGATTACACTAGAAACACCTTGGAGTGAGGAAAAGCATCTTTTTCTCCAAGAACCATCTCCGGACACAGGAAGTCCAGCACTATCTGAAGGCAAGATACTCATTTCTTCTATCGCGCTATTACTCATGGAGCCTTCAGCAATCACTTCACAAGCTTCACTCAATTGATCGTTGATATTGTCAAAATTGCTTTGCGACATTGTCTGTAGTAAATCCATAATTCCACAAAATGTTGAAAGTCCAGCATGTCCATAACCAAGAGCATGCATAGCCAAAACAGAATTTCTGTTAACTTCATATGCATTACTTTTTTTGCCAATAAATCCACTTGATTTAATTGATGCAATTCTTGGATTTGTACAATTTGAACAAGAAATGTCAATTTTAAATCCAAGTCCTAGTACATCAGATTCAGAGAAATTCAGTTTTCCATGACATATCTTACAACATGCCATTTTTTGCAGTTCAGGAAATAGGATGTCAATGTAGATAATTTTATTCCAGATTTCACTGCCTTCAGTTATAATGTCCTTAATTTTTCTACTGGAAGTTGAATTTCTTGGCTTCTTTGGAGGAGGACCATCTCCTTTTCTTTCATAAAAAATCTTCTTTCTTTTTGTTGGTCTTCCTCAAGTAAGTTTACCAGGGCCACCCAATACTCTACCTTGAACATCCCTTGGTCTAGCACTCGAAGACATTACACTTACACTGTATATTGATTTGACACAAAAAATATATAAATATTTATACCTAACCCACCACAAACAACTTTTCTTACACTTTTTATAAAAAAAAACACTTATGCACTTTAACACCTATACATACTTATATAATCATTCACGTACATACTTATACACTTATACAGTATTACACAATAATTATAAAGCCTTGAAAATTGCTGGTGAATATAGGTTTTAAATTAAAAATAATGTACAATATTTTTATACAAAAATAGAACAGATATTTTGAGAGGTTAATCTCAAAGTAAACAACATTAAGGGGTAACACCACTCTAGCGGCCCGAAATAATGCCTAATTTGTACGATTTTTTACAAGAGTAGGAAAGAAGGGATAAAATTTCTTTTTCGAGGGTTTACTACACATATATTGAGGTACAAAAATATATTTATTTTTACATTTAAATAAAAAATGGAGGCGATACAGCGAATCTCGTGAGAAGCCTTTTTCAACCTGGGAGAACAGATTACTCGTAAACTATTGCATGGATTGAATTGAAATTTTTACTGTAGCTTCTCAAATAGATTCTCTAAAGAAGCACGTAACCGTTTTTCGATAGAATGTAAATTTTTTTTTATAAACAATTTACATCGATTTCTTTACGTCGATTTTTCGAGAAAAATCGACTTTTTTCAGAAGTGCGCCATTTCTACAAAAATTGAAATAAAAAAAAACCCTACGTACTTCCAAAGTTAACGTTATATAGATTAAGAATTTCTTTGGTTTTTTGTTCCAGGTCTCATACTTTTCGAGAAAAGTGTTCTCCCGTCACGAGATTCGCTGTATAGCCACCATTTTGTATTTAAATGTAAAAAAAATATATTTTTGTACCTCAATATATGTATAGTAAACCCTCAAAAACGAAATTTGATCCCTTATTTCCTACTCTTGTAAAAAATCGTACAAATTAGGCATTTTTTCGGGTCGCTAGAGTGGTGTTACCCCTTAAAGAGCGTTCACAACGTTCATACAGAAGTCGTGGGTAAAGCATATCGGCGTTCTGGTTAGTGATTGGTCGAAAGACCGTTCCAGAGGAACATTCCGGAGTACCTTAGTGTATTGGCATCGAAACGATACCGAAGCGCCAAAAATCCCATGTAAATTTCACCTGGTGGCGAAATTTCAAAACAGCGAGAGAGTATAGTTTTTCAGTCAATCTCGCTATATATAGGAATACTGTACGTGTTACTCTCTGACAGCTTCGAGTTTTATCGAATATATATATATATATATATATATATATAAAGAGACTCTTTGAATTTTTAATCATTTAAACTTATTTAAATAGCATTTTTTACATAAAATTCACTAAATTAAAAAAAATCTACTTTGAAATTTTAGCTTTAATTCTGTAACAAAACTTAACATCGTAAAATGGGTTGCAGGAGCTTATTGTACAAGAAATTTGCTATCAAAATATGCAATAAAAGAAAATGATTTTTTTGACTTTTTAAACCAGGCCTGCCCCCTTAAAGACTTCCGAGGAATTACACGTGGGGAGAGAAATTAGGAAGTTAGAGAGAAAACAACTTAACTCAGCCCTGCTCAGGCAATTTTTTTCTTCATGGTGACGATGACCAGTAGCGTACGTGGACCTGCGTAGCGAAAGGCGCTTGGAGAGTGTGCATCGGTAACGTTGGAGCCCCTTGTAGATGTTGTGGCTGAAAATACTGTAAATTTTTTCCCGACGATATACACTCGCAGTTATCTCGGAATGAAAAAAAATAAAATAACAAAATAATAAATAATTATTCGCTTTTCTGTACGACCCTAGGCGAGAGGTAGAGGGATTGATCTCCTGGCTGCTGGATTGCACATTTCCATTCGGCCTAATTCGTATTGCAGAGGGTTTTAACAAAAGACTGATATTTGTGAGAAGTAGCTACGTACGCTGTAATGAACGCCATGAAACTAAAGTCTTCACTTGGAAAAGGAATGGAGAAGAAAGAAAGTCATTAAGGGGCTAGACTAGTCTCTAATACTGAAAATGGGGTCGATTTTCTGGGATTTAAAAAAAAACTATACGACCAAATGTTATGGGATTTTTTGACTGTATTCAGCATCATTTAATGTAGTACTACAAATTTTTTCACGTTGAAATATGGAGGTATAGCTGAGAGATAAGCCATGTCTTGGAGATCCATAGAAATAAGTAACAAAACGGCTGCAGTTGTAAGTGACTGAATAATATTGAAAATTTACAAAATGGCGGCGTTTTGTAAAAAGATTCAAATTTTGCAAAGGAACGTCCGTTTTTTGCATTGCAAATTTGCATTTTATAACGGATCAAAAAGATCCTAATTCATGGTATGTAAAAACATGTGCTGAGTATACCCTAAAAATATCAAATCGATTCACTGCTTTGTTCGCGAGTTAAAGATGCACCCATTTTGAAAAGTGCAGTTTCGAGAAAAACGCATTTAAATTTTTAACTACTGAGTTTTATGTTATAAAATTAAATTTATTATACTTAAAGCTATTCTGTTATTCCAGGCCCATACAATTCACCTTCCTCTTGCACAAAAAGTAGTTGCTGAGCTGCTGCAGACTTCCTACGAGTTGTCTGAGCCTCCTTTGAATTGTCCTGGTGCCTTTTGTCCGCTAGCTGGATGCGCGTTACGTCGCGCTTATCGACGTAATCTTTAGCACAGGGTTCAATAATCACTACCATAGTTTTAAATATACTTAATATTGATTGAAACCCGTCATTAAAAATTCCAACAGCAAAATAATTGGCCAGTTCAATCGTTTTTAAGCCACTGTGGAGATGTTTTGGAGAAAAGTGCCATCACTAGCCATTGTAACTGTCATTATTATTTTGTTCATTGCTTCCCTTGCACCTGTTTAATAATTCGGTCTTACTCAAGTCCGTGTAAATTGGATATAAAGCTTTTAAAACAGCTGAGTCTAGTGGATGATAATCATGCTTGAACTTTTTCATAATAGAATCTTCAACGATTTTTCAGCAGTCGTACTGGTGAAATTGGTTGAGTGCTCCAGCGTGTATCGATTTCCGGCGAATTTTCTCTTCCTGCTTGTAGATCTGCGCACTGGAGATTCTTTTGTACCTTTCTGATTTTTGTATGGACTTTCTTCACTCATTTTGGATGGAATTTTAGCTGTAATGTGCTCTGTACGACTGCTCTAAGCGAACTGATCGAAGGCGACCGTTTCGTGCGCACGGTCTCTCCCAAATACCAATACCTCAACCCGCCGGCGAGGGTCGACTACCTGGCTGCCGAGCAGCTTCGCTTCAGCAGCCTGCCATTTCGATAATATTTCAGATCCGACTCTAATATTTTCGGATATTATTCTTTAAATGTTAAACTGTCGAAAAATGCAAAAAAAATCGATTTTGTGAAAGTGAGAAACTAGTCTAGTCCCTTAACTACTCTGAAAAAGACAGTGAAGGCTGCTTCCAAGTCATTTGTTCCAAGCAAAAGTCATTCTTTCTGCCTTAGATGGTGCTCATGCTGTAGCCAAAAAGGCAAATGGTTAACAAAAAATGGTAAACGTAATGTAATAATTTCACGTGTACTACCAGTCCAATCTAAAATAGGGGAATTCTTACTATTTCTAATTCCTATATTTGCAGGATTGAGTGCAGCTGGAGCAGTAGCAAGTGGTGCTGCTGGAATAGCTAAAGCTTTCAACGATGCTAGTACTGTAAAAAAATTAGAGGAGAGTCAGAGACATAATAAGAAAATGGAGGGCATAGTTCTAGGTAAAGGTCTATATCTGAAACCACATAAAACAGGTCTTGGTATTCATTTGAAGCCTTGCAGTGGAAGTGGTATAAGAAAAAAAATTCCTCAAAGTAAGACTACGTCAAAGAGCCCTTTTAGATGCAGATCTCATAAAATATGCTAGAATTCTGAGAATTCATAACTTTCGAGATGTTTTCATGCGAAATGCAATGCCAACTGGTGTACCTTATTACCGTGAATCTGCTATGGTAAATATCGATAATGTGAATCAAATTGGAATGCACTGGGTGGCTTATCGTAAACGAGGTAACGACTTAATTTATTTCGATAGTTTCGGTGATCATCAACCTCCCATAGACTTGATGTTATATTTAGGGATTAATGACATTAAATAAAATCCTGACAGATACCAAAACTTTGATACATTCAACTGTGGTCATTTCTGTCTAAAGTTTTTGGGCAATAAGCTGAATCATCATCTGGCTATATAAGGACCTGTATGAGCAAGACTATAATCATTATGAGTTGTACAGAGTTTTCATAAGCCCACATACTACAGTAAATACAAGAAAATATCTTATCTCAAAAATATCGTGTTAGAGTGCCATTTTTTGGAGAAAAAAGATTAAGCCTGTTAGATTATAAGAGAACTCTTTATTCATAACGTATTTCACATTTTGTATGTACATTTCAGTCTGCTAAATTCAACTCCATCGCTTAAATTTGCCTGGAATATAACCTAAAATATGAAAACAAGCTAAATGCTTAATATCCTTTATTTCTTATATTTCATAAAAATTAATGGTTGTATATTAGGGTTTCAACAGTTCACGAACTGTAGATAGTAAAAAATAATGTCCTAACCTTAAAATATCGTAAAAAAGTGTCATTCTTTAGTAAAAACTGTATGTAGTTTATTGCAGTATAAGAAAACAGTTCTCATTATGTGTTTGACATAACTTCTCATAGACTACGTAGCACTGAATTAAAATTTCTCATTTAAATTGACCCAGAACATAACCTAAAACATAACCGTGCCAATTGTTCAATATGCCCAGCTCTCTTATGTTACGCAATTATAAATTAGGTGCACATACACTACTGTTATGCATTACACCGCATGTTAAGTACAAAAAAACGTACAAAGAAAACTATATTAATATCTTCATCTTCTGTATTATACTAAAGTAACTTTTCAAGTCATGAAATTCGTATTTAATTTTAACTTTTATCACATACTGCAGGCAAAACTTCTGACATAATATCCTCATGACTTTTATACATAGGCAGGTCAAACTTTTATATAGAGACAGGTCAAGCCTAAATCATAACTAAATCATTAAACCTGAAGATCCCATAACCTCCAAGCTCGAGTATATAGGCAGGTAAAGCCTTATATCTCAAAATCCCATAACGTCCGAACTTTTATACACAGGAAGGCCGATCATATTACGTTAAAGTCGTATAACCTTCTCACTTTTGTATACAGATAGGTCAAACCTTATACGATCCCAGACGGAAATCGTTTCAGCACATAAAAAATAGAAAGTATTTATAACTGTTTATAAAAATTTATAAAGGTCGGAATTGAGACTATGTATAATATCTATAAACTGTTATAAATAATTATAAACAGTTATAAATTTTTTTTTTAACTTTTCCTTTTCACCGCAAACAAGGAAATATTACATTGTGCAAAGAAATTTATAACTATTTATAACTGTTTTGAATTATAATTTACTTCGTATAACTATTTATAATTTTAATATCTTCTTTCAAATTCTGAGCTATATATAAAATTTTTCATGTGCCCAAATTCCACGTATTGAAAAAAATGATAATAACAATTATAAGTTTTTTTTATGTGCCTATACTTCACGCATCAAAAAAATTGAAAAAAATTAATTACTGTTAAAAATTTTTATTGACTAATAATTACAGTTCATATTCCATAATAACTATTACAAAAGTCGCAATTCCGACCTTTATAAACTATTATAAATAGTTTTAAATAGTTTCTATCTATTATTTTCTTTCATAACTAGTTATATACAGTTATTCATATAAGAATATTTCCGTCTGCGATAAAACCCTATAAACGAAAAACTCTTCTACACAGAGAAGCCAAGCTTTAATCTAAATATCTCATTGATTCCATATTCTTATTTACATACAACGCTTACCCTACCCTGCTGAATATCATCACGTGCTAAAACACGTATAGATGCACGTGCAAAATCATATGCAGAATCATGTATAAAAGCATGTATCAAATCACGTATTGTAGCACATATAAAAGCACGGGCCAAATCATGTGCAGCGGCATGTAAAAATGCACGTGATAAAATGAACCGATTAAATCACGTGTTCCACACGTGCTTCAGCATATGCTCCAGCATGTGCTTTAGAACGAGAGAAAAAAATATATAATGTATAAAAATGTTGCCCTGACCGGGGCTTGAACCAGCGATCTAACAGTTAGTAGGCGCTTACAGTGACCACTCTGCTAATCAGACTTTTTAATTTCGTTAACGTATAATCAATAGAAACACGCTGTAATAGAAATAATATGTAGTTGTTATATGATATATAGAAAATTGATCTGATAAGAAAACAATAACAAGCAATATTTTTATTATTTAGCAATCAAAGGGATATGAAATACCAACCCGATTTCTATCTTACCAGCCTTTTACTTTTTTATCTAACCTTTGTGTTCGTACTTTGTGATTGTAACTTTAAAATAGTTTTAATGTTCAACAAGCAAATATTCTCATTATTGCCTCTCAAGAACCATTCTTTATACATGTTTAAACAAATAATTTGTTTGTTTTATAAAATATATTTAATATTATTAAAAAAAAATAAATAAACATCTAGTAACCTATGATGTTGAATTTATTTTTACCTAAAAATATATAACTATTTGTTTTTATTTTACGGTGGCTTAAGTAAGCTTAAGATTTTTTATTGAATTTTTTGGGGTATGTGAAAGGCAAGAGAAGAAATATATGTATGTTATCGACTCAATTTTTAATTTTTTAAAATATTTTTTTATAAATTTTATAGAAAAGACGATACATCTGGATTTTTCTTTATCAATGAAGAATAACTGACATTTTTTAAAGCAATTCCATTTATTTAATTGCTATGAGGTTCACGTGGCAGATATCAAATATGGTGTTTATAACAGGGAACTTAACGTTAGTAGTGATAAAATTAATAGAATTACTTGAAATAATTTTTTATTATTAATTATTGATAAAGAAAGGGCCTATGATGTACCGTTTCTTCAATAATAATATTCAAACAATTATTTAGAAAACAGAAAATGTAGAGTCTGCGTGACGTGAAACCTCAATAGTTGCCGACAATTACAGGGACCCATTATTTTCGTTTAATTTTCAATTTTCTGTAAATATTTTTTTGGAGCGTTATTGTTTTAATAAAGAAGAATGAAATAAATGGAATTGCTTGAAATAATTTCGGTTATTCTTCATTGATACAGAAAAATCCGTATGTATCATCTTTTCTATAAAATTTAAAAAAAAATATTTTAAAAAATTAAAAATTGAGTCGATGACATAGATATCTTTTCTTGCCTTTCATATCCCTCTAAAAAATGCAATGCAAAATCTTAAGTGCACCTATAAGCTACCGATACATCAAAAGCAAATATTTATATATTTTTAGGTAAAAATAAATTCTACATCATATGTTACTTAATGTTTTTGTTTTCTGGTTTTATTTTAATAAATTTAAATACATTGTATCAAACAAACAAAATATTTGTTTAAACACGTATACAGAATGGTTCTTGAGTGGCAATAATGGAAATATTTGTTTGATGCACATTCAAACTATTTTAAAGTTACAATAGTACGAACACAAAGGTTAGATAAAAAAAGGAAAAAGCCTGTAAGGTAGAAATCGGGTTGGTATTTCATATCCCCTTGATTCCTAATTAATAAAAATGTTGCTTGTTGTTGTTGTCTTATCAGATCAATTTTCTATATATTATATAACAACTACATACTGTTTTTATTACGGCTTATATATTGCTTATACGATAACAAAATTCAAGAGCCTGATTAGCAGAGTGGTCAAGGTAAGCGCCTACTAACTGTAAGATCGCTGGTTCAATCTCCGGTCAGGGCAACCCCTTTTTAGATTTTATATTTTTTTCTCTCGTTCTGAAGCACTTGCTGGAGCACATGCTGAAGCATGTATTGAAGCACGTGCGAAACACGTGATTTAATGGGTTCATTTCATCACGTGCTTTTTTACATGCCGCTGCACATGATTTAGCCCGTGCTTTTATAAGCGCTACGATATGTGATTTGACACATGCTTTTATGATTCTGAACATGATTTTGTACGTATCTATATACGTGTTTTAGCACATGATGATTTTCAGCAGGGTATACCTCAAAACTTACAGATCTAAAAGTCTGAACTAGAGACAGGCCAAGCTTAAACCTGAATACCCCATAGGCTAAAATCTTGATAACCCTTAAATCCATTATTTTATAATAGTGGTAATAAACTAATTGTAATAATTGAATATAATAAATATAGCAGAAGTTTATATGAATATCTGCATCCTGATAAATTGTAAATATAAAGATATTGAATATAAATAATGAGCCAACGTTTATTGGATGTAGGGTAATATAAAAAATAGATTGTGAGACTAGTAAATCAAGTTATAAAAATGAATTTTGTATTCATATAGTTAGATTTCAACCATTATCACATATTTACGTCATATAAAATGTAAAAAAAAATTATTTTATTATATGACGTTTTTCATGTGATTCTTAATTTTTTTTTCATATTCATATCGTTCTTGTTTGCAGTTTCTATCAACAAAAACATCGTTATTATCATCATTAATATCACATTCATTAACATCTTCAGCATCCGTTAATTCGTTCTCGCTTTCGAGACTTTGTCTGCAAAAGTAATTTGAACTACTAAAAAATAATATGTTAAAATTTATTTTTAAGGGGTAACACTACTGTAGAAATTTCAAAAAATTGATTTTTTCATTGGCTTAGAACATGCTTTGAACCATCTAGAATACGGTACAAAAAGTCCCATCCCGAAAAAAAAATTTTTATTTGAAATTTCGGGACATATACCGACCGCTTCGGCCGCTCCGAAACGGCCGATCGCTTACCTGCGAGAGGTATGTACCTGATGAGAAGGCCCTCCTTATGGATTGCCTATTGTTTGCAAACTTCCCTAATGCTCCTATATATGCCGATCTTAAGCTATTATGAGTCAGTTAGGCTAGTTTCAAAACAAAGTACGTTAGTGTAGCGTCTGTATATCGTAAGAAAACGACGCTCTCATTTTCGCTTTCGAAACTACTATTTTTGTGAAAGTTTTAATTATTTATTATTACGTTGAGCAAAATGGAAAAAGAAAAAGTGTACGCATGAAGAAAAGCCACGAAAAAAAAAACTATCCAATACGGCATCGGAGCCGTAAATCAGCGAATCGTCCGATGAATCGATACGAAGCTGAAGGTGATTCCAGTGGCGTCAGTGCATCGGCAAAAAAGCTGAAGACATCCGAGGACGATTTCGATGTAAATTATACATTTGGATACCGAATCATTAATTTTTTGGCAGTATTTTCTGCAATTTCTGAGCATGTGAAGTGTAAAACGTGCGGTTCTAATATAACTTTTCATGAAAGAAGTTCGCGGGGCTTGGGCTTCAAAATTGTGATTGTTTGCCCAAAATGTCCAGAAATTGTTATACGTAACAGTAAATTTATAAAAAATGCATATGAAATTAATCGTCGGATGGTGTTAGCAATGCGACTGATAGGAGTAGGCTGCAATGGAATGATGAAATTTTGTGCGTTTATGGAATTACCACTTCCTATTTTCCAATCTTTCTACGATAAAATAGTCAATCTCATTTCAATAGCATCATCAATAGTTCGTGATAACAGTATGAAGCAAGCTGGACAAGAGGAGAGACGAAAGAGCGAAGAAAATGGTCAATCTCAAGGGATTACCGTTTCAGGAGATGGTTCTTGGAGGAAACGAGGGTATTCGTCGCTTTCTGGAGTTGTATCTTTGATTGGATAGCTTACTGGAAAAATCGTCGATGTGACTGTAAAATCTAAATATTGCAAATCTTGCGAGCACTGGAAAAATAAAACAGAAACACCTGAATACGAAAAATGGTATGCATCACACGCCGATTTATGTCAAGCAAATCATGAAGGTTCATTTGGTAAAATGGAGGTAGATGCTGTTATTGAAATGTTTTCTCATTCCGACAGTTTAAACGGAATAAAGTATGTGAATTATATTGGTGATGGTGATAGCAAGACTTTCAAAGGCATACTGTATTCTAAACCGTACACTAATTTTGAAGTACAAAAAAAGAGTGCATCGATCATGTACAGAAAAGAATGGGAACGCGTCTTCGAAATCTAAAAAACAGACGAAATGCCTTGGAGGAAAAGGAAAATTAACAAATAAGTTGATTGATAAATTATGGTTTGGCAATACGGAAGAATCCAAATTGCATAGAGAAAATGAGGAATGAAATCTGGGCAACTCTGTATCATAAAATATCAACCGACGACAATCATCAGCACGATAATTGTTCAGATTCCTGGTGTGCTTGGAAAATCACACAAGCTGAAGGTTCGTTGGACACGTTTCATCATGAACCGCTACTTTCTGAAGAATTTTGCGAAGCCATTGAGCCTGTTTATACAGACTTGAATCGAGATGAGTTACTGCACCGTTGCTTAGGAGGTTATACTCAGAACAGCAACGAAAGTTTCAATGCCACCGTTTGGAACTTGGCTCCGAAATCGTACTCGAGTGAGAAGAAAGTTCTGGATATTGCCACTGATATTGCAGTGTTCAATTTTAATGATGGCCTGAAACGTGCACTTCGAATTATGAAAGCTCTGGATATGGATATAGTTCTGCAGGCTTACAATTTCAGTTGTGAAACCGACGATAAGCACATCAGGCACGCTGAGTGCTCTCTGTCCGACGCAGCGAAAGAGGCGCGATCGAACATAAAAGCGATAAGAAAGAAGATGAGGAGGAGAATTTGCATTTGGAAGGACAGCTTTATGGCCCTGGCATTGCAGACTAATGGTAAAAAATTTTCTTTAAATGATTTCGTCATTTTTTTATGTCCGAAACTGCTTTGAAACTTTAAGTTGATTTTTCTCGAAACGAGTTTTTCTCAACGGGCACGCAGCATAACTTGAACAGTTTTCATCCGATCCATTTGAAATTTGAACCATACCTTAATTATAATATTTCGAAGTGAATCACGTAGGGGATTTTTAGTAAATTGATTTAAACAATTTTTATAAACAAAAACGTGCCTTTTTTTCATGAAAATTTTTAATTTATTTTCAATTTACTGCCAAAATTGCTAAAATCTATATTATCAAAATCCCCTACGTGATTCCTAGCTATTAGCATCAAGAATAAGTGGATTTTTTGTTCCAAGTTGAAATGTGCGATTGGTACACTGCGTGCCGCGGAGCGCTTCTGATGCAAGAGACCTCAAGAGATCGGCTATAAATCAGCCATTTTGTATTTTTTTTTAAATATGCTATAATATTAGACTAATAATATATCCAAATATCATTTCTTTATAACCTTTCTTTCCATTAAAAAAAATACCCAAAAAACGCTTTTTTTTCACTATTACAGTGATGTTACCCCTTAAATGAAAGTTTGGTCGAGTTATAGAAAACTATAGAAATTCCATAGAAGTCTAACCATAGATTTTCTGTCATGCTAATTGTTTTTCTATTAAATTATCAATTTTTTTTATTTTAATGATGATATACATTAATGCTGATGAAAGTATGATTGCGCATGTGTACTTGTGTGTACGTTTGTAATTATTTGCCGAAGAACGGCATTTTGAACCATCTGTTAATCATCTTTTAACCATCATTTAAATATTGTGAAGATTCCATGGTATAAGAACGCAAAATTGATATTTTCAACTTTTTTAATATTACCTTGAATATTTGATTTGAACAATTACATTTAAATATAGGGGCAAATCTCGAAAACTTTAAAGTTTTATGTGATTTGGCAGTATATTAGTATATGTAATATTATATGATTATACTAATGTAGAAAGTAATGGAAAGGTGTGTCCCTTCCTTCTTAAAAAATTACGTGATTAATCACGTGATTACTCGCGTGATAAACTGCGTGACCCTTCTGAAAATATCACGTGATATGGTAATATCTTTTAGTAAGGCTGTTGAAAATAATTATTCCTTTTTCATAAAAGATAAAAGTTGTAGAGATTTGTCCATTAAATCAACTAAGGTAAAATGCCCAGTACTTGGACACTTTTTCAAACGAAAGTACGGAATCAGTGTTTGTAAAGCCAAAACTCAATATTTTTCCCAAATCTTTAATCTAATCGTTATTGCGGCATGTATTACTGTTATTAGTACAATAAAAAAGACGCTTACATACTTTTTTATATTAAAAAAGTAAGTTTTAAAATGCAACTATATGTCGTAGTAGTTGGACATCATATGCCAAGCTGCTCCTAGTACTTGGACAGAGTTAGGACCCAGTAGTTGGACATATGAATTAAATGTGTCCAACTACTGGGTTCAGAAAAAACAGTGGACGTAAACTTGGACAATACTTTCGGTATATTACAGTTGTCGACATAACCTCAAAATGTTATATTTATATTTATAACAAAATTAAGACGTAAATTATCATAATTTTGGTTAAAGTACATACTACATATCATAAACTATCCTAATAAATGCCAATGAATATATCGTTTTATCACCTTTATCACTAGCAACAACTTTTATCACTGTCCAACTACTGGTCACAATTTTCGTTTTGTCCAAGTACTGGGCATTTTACCTTATACGATTTCTTGAAAATCTTATTAAATTTTGCTGCTTATTAATTTATTTGTTTTCAGTGAAAAGTTGATAAGTTATTATTTCGTTCAAACCACACATATACAAATGTTTTATTATAATCCGTGACCCGCACTCCGCGGTCCCCCCTTGTTAGTTTTATACGGATCCAATTAGACTAAAATGGCTGAAAATTATTTAAGAAACCCAAACAAATATTTCCAATTCCCCAAAACATCCCTTACAGAGGGTTAAAATATGACGAAAATAAATTAAAAAACGATTTTATATTTGTCAAAAAACAAATCTTTTCTGGATGTATTGGGTTGCAATCGACAAAAAAGAATTTCATAACATCCTTGGCACCTGTAGAGTCGCTTGTAAGCCAAACCGCCGAAAAAAGTTTTATTCTTGAGCGACGAAAAATCACTTTGTGTATTTCTGCCCATTCGCCCCCCCCCCCCCCTGTCAATACTAGAGTTAGTTTCCGGAAAAAGAAAAAAATTATTTAACACCCGTGGCACCTGTAGAGTCGATTGCAACCCAATACATCGAGACAAATTTGTTTCTTGACAAATATAAAATTGTGTTTTATAGTTTATTTTTGTCATATGTTAACCCTCTGTAAGGGATGTTTTGGGGGGTTTGAAATATTCGTTTAGGTTTCTTACATCATTTTGAGTCATTTTGGCCTTATTGGATCTGTATAAAAGTGAGTAATTATCAATTTTAAAAAATCAAACTATCGCGGGACTTGCGCGTTTGAAACTTCAAACCCATACATATATGAAGCAATTACAAAATATATAATCATATACGATTATACATGAATCATTTTTAGCCGGGCCTATTCTCCTCATTTGCATGTGCTATTTTAAAACCAAAGTTGGTTCATTTTCTTCGACTTTCGCAATTGTGATATTCGTCATAGAAAATAAACAGACCTATTTTTTAACTTGTTTTTCATCCTTTTGCATCTTTTGCAGCCAGTATTTATTAAACAAAATCTAATCATTTAATATATATTTTAGTATTATTTCATTAATGCATAGATAAAGTATTGGCACAGTTACAGATAATAAATAGTCCCAGCAGTTATTGAATTATAAGAGAAAGTATCGAAATGTAAGCAGTAGCTGACTTAAATTTTGCATCTTTGTCTATTTCACAGCTAATAGTTATTACAAAATATGCTTGAACAATCGCAGAAATTAAAGTTATGTTTATAGATTTAAAAGAAGCCAAAGGCGTTCTTTCAGTAACGTTCTAATTATTGTTATACCTTTTAGATGTTCACGTATGTCCCATGTCTTCACGTTCTTTCTGTATCATAAATGAAGTAAATGTTCAAAGCATTTGATTATGCAATGTAAAAAACCTAATTCATATCTTAACAAAGATTGATTCGGTTTAAAATCATCGTTTTAATTCGAAAATTGATGTGATGTCCGCAAACATATCGGATATCTAGAAGTCGCATTATTGCCAACTATACTATTTACACATTTTCCATTAAAAAGTGTTTGTGATACATTAAATTTAACTTTAGCCTTTTCTAAATTGGACATGGTGAACGTGTTTGTCTTAAGGGCCCAGATTTCTTTATTCAGTCGCTCAAACTCACGTTGAGTTGCACCTTCGTTCTGTTTTTCTAAGGCAGTCCTTAACGGGCGACAAAATCGAACGCTTTGTAGCGAATTTATCCACATGCTTTGGTCTGATCTTTGCCCTTGTAGACGTATAACAACCATACTGGTTATGAAAAAAGATTGCTGAGCTTTTGCGTTGTGATCTTCACTTCGCTTATACATTTGATGAGGATTTGTACGGCTGGAAGAGCTGTCAAATCCTGTAGTCACAATTAATTCCAGATTCACACAAACGCTTGACAGTCTTATTTAGCATTAATTGCAGTGTTACTGCAGCCTCTGTTTCAGTTGTAACCACATATTTGAAAGTTCTGCATTCATCCTTTGTTTTATTAATTTGAAAATAAGATGGGTAAATAGGACAATTTCTTGATGGAGTATCACTCACTAAAGCATTGTAACTCTCCTTATTATAATTATGGTCTAAATAAAATGCCGGAGCTGATTCATTGGATTGCACTAATAACTGTTTCTCGGAATTTTCATTTTCGATAACATCATTGCAAGGAAATTTTTTCTTTATTAATTTGGCAGTTAGTTATAATTATTTATAATTTCGTGAGCTCGTCTATAAAGCGTCGAATATGATGATTCATTCTCAACTCTTTTTCTCCCTGTATTGACACTTATTTTTGATTTCTTGTGTGGGCAACCACCCTTATTAACTTGATTATTCTTACGTTTACAAGTACTACTTCGATCTTTCATACTGAAGTTTGTTTTGTAAAAAATTTATTTTATTATTAGACTAGTAAATATGAAAATTAATTTTAAATTCGTATAGTTTATTTATTATGAATCTAAAGATTAGGCAGAGTAGAATAATGCCGGTCTCCGGATAATTTTGGACACCCATATTATAAAAAATATATTAGATTTTACGCACTTCATCCAACTGTATATTAAAACATCCATAATATATATATATATATATATATATATATATATAATTATTTTTTAGTATTAGAAGCTAATTGACTAATTATATGCAATAATAGTTTCTGCATATGTTTGATATAAAAAATCCTGACTATTAAATATAATATTAAGCATATATTTCATACTTCCAGAATTTTTGTTATTTCTTTTCTTTGTTTTACTTTATGACTGAATAATTTCCTAATTTAGGATGAAGATTTTTGTAAATATTCATAAACAATACTTAAACATAACGATATAATGATATATAACTGATAAATACTATTATAGATAGAAAATAAAAGCGCTTTTCGTTAGGTGACTAGCAATACCCCGTTCTCCCCTAATTTGTTAAATGTAATTCATCAAATTAATAGAGCTCAATAAAATAATGAAAAGTGAATTTTATTTTTAATGTTTTAAAAGATTCAACGAATTTATTCTAAACTTTGTTATTGCATAGTATTCATTCAAAGATGACTAATATAAGTTTAAACAATTACCTAAACTTAACTTTGTATAAATCCAATTAACCTTATCTATAATAAGTTATCTTTAGATCTCCTTATATCCACGTATTATTGGTAAGCCTACGTATTATTTTACTCTTTCACGGTTCTAAATATAAAATTATTCGTGTAAAATATAAATATCAAACGTTAAATATTTTGTACAGTAATAAAATGTATCTCTTTGTTCTTCGGTGAATCAAAAATTGTTCTTCCGTTATAATCACATTTTATAATTAGTCTTATGTAATAATTAAACGTATTAATCAAATAAACCGCAACTTTTACTACTAAAATTACATCATGGCTGAGCACACGAAAAGAAACTTACATTCAAACGGCTACTGATGATACTTAGTGCAAAACATATAAACAGTTACCATAGCAACAAACTAAAATTATTTAAGGTTGCTGTTCAATAAAACTTCTTAAAAGTTCACAATAAGATTTGATGCAAATAGGTCAATAATAATGGATTGAATGATTTATGATTATTCTATATGATGTCGATAAATGAGTTTTTATTACTTGACTTATATATTTCAGTTTATAAATTTTATATTCAAATCTCGATTCATAGATTTCGGGTTTATATTTTTGCGTGTATGTTTTAGGGTTTACGAATTTATTTATCTATCTTAATTCAATTTTAATTGTAAATGGCTCGACTGTAGTAAGTTCGATATATGTCTTGAGGGGGTTCGAAAGTCAATTTAAAATTCAAATTTCGCGCCACCATATGGCAGACAAAAAAAACGACAAATTAGTTTATAACAAATAATAAAAACAAAATTACGATAAACCGCGACATAGTTGCCCTGCGTTATATAATTATGTATGATATTACAAAGTTTTAAGTATATATTACAATACCACGACGAAAAAAGTTTGAATAATGTGATTTTTTTACATTATTCAAACCTTATTCGTCCAGGTATTAAAATATATATTTGAAACTTTATAAAATGAAAAATAATAATTAAATAACGGAGAGCAACTATGTCGTCATTTATCGTAATTTTGTTTTCAGTATTTGTTAAAAGCCAATTTGTCGTTGTTTTGTCTGGCGCGAATATTGAATTTTTAAATGACTTCGAGACCCTTTAAGGAGATGGATCGGTTATTTGTTTTATAGCATAAGTTTTCCCGGTAATTCAAATGGTGCGTAATTCTGAAAAAAAAAATGTTTCCAGAATTTCCGAACCAATCAAAAAATCCATACGTGACTTTGTAGGTAATCATGTTAAGATATCACCGAAAAATTTTAGTCCAACATATTCAAAATTGTGGTACTTCATATTTTAGCTTAGTATCGATTTTTTTGGAAAATACTGTAATTTCAGTGTTTTACTGTCATTACGCTGCAATTATAGTATTTTCCGAAAATATCGATAATCAATTAACTAATTAATTAGTTTTTAATAGGTTTTCACGCCGCTACGGAGTCATTAACAGCGTAGTTCACGGGCCGCCCCTTCTCTCGCAATAGAAGGCAAACAAATTGCATGTAACTGTGACTGGCTAACAATTAAATGCTTAGGTTGAGCCAGCTTCATTTGTGTTACAAACTTTTCCGTGGTAGAGATCACGTTTGACTGGCAGGCTAACGGTTAAATTTCATATTAGTCATACATAAATAGACAGAAGCATTTACTTTCTTATTTCACGTTGACATTTATTAGGGAAACAATGACTTCAAGTACCCCTTGCATTCGGCATGTTGAAAAATTTTGTTATGTTTGTAGAAATTTTCATACGAACACTGAGCGTAGACCAATTAGTGAATTGATTAAAACCCAATATCTAAAATTGTATGATATGCCTATGAGAAATTTGCATAAACCATGGGCACCTATCTCAGTTTGTAATGCTTGTAGACTCAGTTTGTCTAAGTGGGATAATAAAAGCATCAAAAAGCATGTTATCATATAAACAACCATTTAGCGTGAGCACAAAGATCACGATACAGATTGTAACTTTTGCTTATGTAATATAAAAGGATTCAATAAAAAGAATAAGAAGAATCTCATTTACCTTAACGTGCAAAGTGTAATACCAGCCAAAATAGGGACTATAGATAGGTCTAAACAGACAGTTTCTCAGTCAAGTGTACTCGAATCACTGGATACTGATGAGGTTGATGAAAATGCAGGTGTTGATTCTGAATATACTTCTATTGACGAAGATAGAAAAACACCTTCATTCTTTGGCCAACATGAAATCTACTGTTGCCTGAAACAAAAGTGACGGTCTACATAAATAGAGATAAGAAGTTTCAAAAGTACCTTTCGAGTAAAAATGACCTAATATATTGTAATGATGTCGAAGGACTCATTAATTAATATAAATAAGATCTGTATAATCCAGAGGAATGGCGACTCTTCATAGATTCTTCTAAAGAAAGCCTGAAAGCGGTATTACTTTATAACGGAAACGAATACGCAGCAGTTCCAATAGGTCATTCAAATATACTAAAAGAATCGTATGACAGGTTCAAAATTCCTCCTGGAAAAGATAAAGTACAATATACATAAATGGCATATTTGTGGTGACTTTAAGACGATTAATCTTCTTGTTGGTCTACAATCAGGAAACACTAAAAATCCTTGTTTTCTCAGCCTTTGGGACAGTAGTGCAAGAGATCACCATTGGGTCAAAAAGAAATTGGCAGAAAGGTTGAAGTGGAATGTTGGTTCTAATAATGTATTACACGCAAGTCTTGTTGACACAAAGCAAATCTTACTATCACCACACCATATTAAGCTAGGTTTGATGAAACAATTTGTAAAACGTTTAGATACAGAAGGTGCGTGTTTCACGTATATTCAATCGAAATTTCCAAATTTCACTCATGGCAAAATTAAGGGAGGTATTTTTGTAGGGCCCGATATAAAAAAACTAATGCGAGATGATGATTTTATACAAAACTATAATACGTTTTGAAAAGGATGCTTGGTGAAGTTTTAAATCTGTTGTACGGTAGTTTTTAGGGTACAATCGGGTTCCAAAGTTTCAAACTATTGTATCTACCATGTTAAAAAATTTCAAGGGATTAGGTTGTTTAATGAGTATGAAATTACATTTCCTTTTCAGTCATTGAGAATATTTTCCAGAAAATGTTGGAACATTATCGAAGAGATGGGTGAACGTTTTCACTAGGATTTGAAAGAATAAGAGCGACATTATCAAGGTAGGTGGGATGAAAGTATGATGGTGGACTATTGCTGGTCTTTAAAAAGAGAAAACTATACTAGTCATAAACGCAAGTCTCTTCAACGATCATTAGAAATTTAGAGTGAACGTTTTCCTAAGAAAAGAAAGTAATTCGGAGAAAAAGGGGTATTTAGCTTTAACCTGGACATATCTATGTATAAGAGTACTTTATTATCGAATTCAATAAAAATTTATTCGCGATGTAATAAAATCCTAAATATAGTGAAAAACAGTGCCTTCGGCACTTTTAGGTTACGATATCTCAAAAATCTGATGCGATGGACCAATTCTGAGGTAGGGTTCGAATTCAATGCACCAGAAACCTTCGGGAAAGTATAATCTAATCCCAGGGTCTAGAATTTTGTGAAACTTTTTTATTTGTAAGGTTGTAACGAAAACGCCAAACTACCAAATTTCATTCAACGATATCACGAAGAAAAAAAAAGATTTCTCACAAATTCAGAAAGGGCTATTAATGATAACAGTTGTACTTTCATGTACCACAAGGAGTTTTGGAAAAGAATTTATTTGCAATGCAGTATGACCCCAAATATAGTGAAAAACCGTGTCTTTTGCACATTTAGGTTAGGATATCTCGAAAGACAGATTAGATGGAGCTATTATGAGTTCGGATTCGGATTTAGTGCACAGGAAACCTTTGGGAAAGTATAGTCTGATCCCAGGCTCTAGAATTTTGTAAGAATTTGTTATTTCTAAGGTTGTAACAAAAACGCCAGAGTACTAAAGTTCATTGAACAATATCTTCATGAAAATGATAAATTTCCCAAAAATTCAAAAAGAGTTTTTAATGATAACAGTAGTACTTTCGTGTACTGCACCGAGTTATTGCAAAAAAATTTTTCGCGATGCAACATAACCTTGAATATAGTGAAAGACAGTGTCTTTTGCACGTTTAGGTTAGGATGTCTCGAATACCTGATGTGATAGAGCAATGCAGAGGTCGTTTTCGGATTCAGCGCACAAAGATGCTTTGGGAAATTATAGTCTGCTCCCAGGGTCTGGAATTTTGTTAAATTTTTTTATTTGTAAGGTTGTAACGAAAACGCCTAACTACCAAATTTCATTGAACGATATCTCCAAGAAAAAAACAGATTTCTCACAAATTTTAAAAGGGTATTGAAAGGTAATATTGAATATAATATTGAATAGTACTTTTAAGTGCCATAACCAGTTTCTGGAACAATAATTTATTCTCGATGCAATATAACCCCGAATATAGTGAAAGACAGTGTCTTTTGCACGTTTAGGTTAGGATGTCTCGAATACCTGATGTGATGGAGCAATGCTGAGGTCGTTTTCGGATTCAGCGCACAAAGATTCTTTGGGAAATTATAGTCTGGTCCCAGGGTCTGGATTTTGTAAAATTTTTTTATTGTAAGGTTCTAACGAAGAAGCCAAACTACCAAATTTCATTAAACGATATCTCCAAGAAAAAACAGATTTCTCACAAATTTTAAAAGGGTTTTGAAAGGTAACAATAGTACTTTTAAGTGCCATAACGAGTTTCTGGAACAATAATTTATTCGCGATGCAATACAACCCCGAATATAGTGAAAGACAGTGTCTTTTGCACGTTTAGGTTAGGATGTCTCGAATACCTGATGTGATGGAGCAATGCTGAGGTCGTTTTCGGATTCAGCGCACAAAGAATCTTCGGAAAATTATAGTCTGGTCCCAGGGTCTGGAATTTTGTTAAATTTTTTTATTGTAAGGTTGTAGCGAAAACGTTAAACTACCAAACTTCATTGAACGATCTCCAAGAAATAAACAGATTTCTCACAAATTTGAAAAGGGTTTTGAAAGGTAACAATAGTACTTTTAAGTGCCGTAACCAGTTTCTGGAACAATAATTTATTCTCGATGCAACATAACCTTGAATATAGTGAAAGACAGTGTCTTTTGCACGTTTAGGTTAGGATGTCTCGAATACCTGATGTGATGGAGCAATGCTGAGGTCGTTTTCGGATTCAGCGCACAAAGATTCTTTGGGAAATTATAGTCTGGTCCCAGGGTCTGGATTTTGTAAAATTTTTTTATTGTAAGGTTCTAACGAAGAAGCCAAACTACCAAATTTCATTAAACGATATCTCCAAGAAAAAACAGATTTCTCACAAATTTTAAAAGGGTTTTGAAAGGTAACAATAGTACTTTTAAGTGCCATAACGAGTTTCTGGAACAATAATTTATTCGCGATGCAATACAACCCCGAATATAGTGAAAGACAGTGTCTTTTGCACGTTTAGGTTAGGATGTCTCGAATACCTAATGTGATGGAGCAATGCTGAGGTCGTTTTCGGATTCAGCGCACAAAGAATCTTCGGAAAATTATAGTCTGGTCCCAGGGTCTGGAATTTTGTTAAATTTTTTTATTGTAAGGTTGTAGCGAAAACGTTAAACTACTAAACTTCATTGAACGATCTCCAAGAAAAAAACAGATTTCTCACAAATTTGAAAAGGGTTTTGAAAGGTAACAATAGTACTTTTAAGTGCCGTAACCAGTTTCCGGAACAATAATTTATTCTCGATGCAATATAACCCCGAATATAGTGAAAGACAGTGTCTTTTGCACGTTTAGGTTAGGATGTCTCGAATACCTGATGTGATGGAGCAATGCTGAGGTCGTTTTCGGATTCAGCGCACAAAGATTCTTTGGGAAATTATAGTTTGGTCCCAGGGTCTGGATTTTGTCAAATTTTTTTATTGTAAGGTTCTAACGAAGAAGCTAAACTACCAAATTTCATTAAACGATATCTCCAAGAAAAAACAGATTTCTCACAAATTTTAAAAGGGTTTTGAAAGGTAACAATAGTACTTTTAAGTGCCATAACGAGTTTCTGGAACAATAATTTATTCGCGATGCAATATATCCCCGAATATAGTGAAAGACAGTGTCTTTTGCACGTTTAGGTTAGGATGTCTCGAATACCTGATGTGATGGAGCAATGCTGAGGTCGTTTTCGGATTCAGCGCACAAAGAATCTTCGGGAAATTATAGTCTGGTCCCAGGGTCTGGAATTTTGTTAAATTTTTTTATTGTAAGGTTGTAGCGAAAACGTTAAACTACCAAACTTCATTGAACGATCTCGAAGAAAAAAACAGATTTCTCACAAATTTGAAAAGGGTTTTGAAAGGTAACAATGGTACTTTTAAGTGCCGCACCGAGTTTTTGGAAAATAATTTATTCGCAATGCAGTATAACCCCAAATATAGTGAAAACCCGTGTCTTTTGTTGTTTTAGGTTAGGATATCTCGAAACCCTGATTAGATGGAGCAATTCGGAGTTCGGATTCGAATTTAGTGCAGAGAAAACTTTTGGGAAAGTATAGTCTGGTCCCAGGGTCTAGAATTTTGTAAAAATTTGCTATTTCTAAGGTTGTAACAAAAACGCCAGAGTACTAAACTACATTGAACAATATCTCCATGAAAATGAAAAATTTCTCAAAAATTCAGAAAGAGTTTTTAATGATTACAGTAGTACTTTCGTGTACCAAAATGAGTTTTGGAAAATTATTTATTCGCAATGCAATATAACCCCAAATATAGTGAAAAACAGTGTCATTTGCACTTTTAGGTTAGGTTATTTCGAAAACATGATGTGATGGAGCAATTCTGAGGTCGGATTCGGCGCACCGAAAACCATCGGGAAAGTATAATCAGGTCCCAGGTTCCGGAATTTTGTAAAATTGTTTTAACGTAAGGTTTTAGCGAAAACGTCAAACTACCTGTCTCTGTATAGATTTTATCCTGTCTATGTATGAGAGTCATGAGAATATTAGGTCAGAAGTTTTGCCAGTATGCGATAAAAGTTAGTATTAAATGTGAATTTCATGACTAGAAAAATTGTTTTAGTATAATACAGAAGACGAAGATATTACGAGGGTAGTTCAATAAGTCTTTAGAATAAAGTATAAAAACAATTTTTTTTGGGTAATTTTTTTTTATTTTTCAACATAATCTCCTTGGAGCTCTATACACTTGGTCAATCGCTTTTTAAGTTTTTTTAATCCTTCAGAAAAGTGCGTTTTCGGAAGTTCCTCAAAATAAACACTTACAGAGGCAATGACGTCTTCGTTGTCCGTAAATCTCTGTCCACCGAGCCATTTTTTCAAGTTTGGAAATAAGAAAAAGTCACTGGGGGCTAAATCTGGTGAATACGGTGGGTGTTCGACCAATTCGAATTTTAGTTCTTCAATTTTAGCCATTGAAACGAAGCATGTGTGAACTCGGGCGTTGTCGTGATGAAAGAGAATTTTTTTTCTCGCCAAATGTGGTCGTTTTTTTTTAAATTTCTTCTTTCAGCTGCTCTAATAATGATACATAATACTCACCAGTAATTGTTTTACCCTTTTCCAAGTAGTCAATAAGTATAATTCCACGTGCATCCCAAAAAACTGTAGCCATAACCTTACCAGCTGACTTTACGGTCTTTGCCTTCTTTGGAGCTGGTTCGCCTGTGGAAATCCACTGTTTGGATTGTTCCTTTGTCTCAGGAGTGTAGTGGTGTATCCATGTTTCATCCACAGTCACAAATCGACGAAAAAATTCCTCAGGATTCCGACTTATGCGCGCCAAAAGAGCCTCAGAGGCGACCACTCTATTGCGTTTATTCTCAGCTGAGAGCAAACGCGGCACCCATCTTGCCGATAGCTTTTTCATGCCTAATTTTTCATGTAGAATTGAAACAACTGCACCTATAGATATCCTTGTGGCCTCAGCTAACTCACGCACTTTTAATCTTATATCCTTTAACACCATATCGTGGATTTTATTGATGATTTCGGGAGTAGTTGCTTCTACGGGCCTTCCTGAACGTGGTTCGTCACTTATTGATGTACGACCACGCTTAAATTCATTTACCCAGTTATAAACCGTTGCTAAGGCAGGGGCAGATGTGCCATGAACTGAGTCCAATTCATTTTTTATCTCATATGGAGTTAAACCCTTTAAATGAAAATGTTTAATTACCGCTCTGAACTCGTTTTTTTCCATTTTTCTTAACAAGCAATTTTTTTTTTTTTTCAATTGATTATAAAGACACGTAAACTCAGAAGATGTGGACTGTGACTGCACCATATATCTAGTCGGGAGTGGTGCTGACTGAAAACAGATGATTTGGAGCGATTCGCGCGCCATCTGTTGGTCATTCTAAAGACTTATTGAACTACCCTCGTAATATAGTACTGTTTGTACGTTTTTTGTACTTAATATGCTAGTATACGTGCACCTAATTTATAATTGCGTGATATAAGAGAGATGGGCGTACAGAACAATTGGCACGGTTATGTCTTAGGTTGTGTTCTGGGTCAATTTATGTGAGGAATTTTAATTCAGTGCTACGTAATCTATAAGATGTTATGTTTTTACTAATAAATGACACTTTTACACGATATATTAAGGTTAGGGAATTATTTTTTACTCTCTATAGTTCATGAACTGTTGAAACCCTAATATAAAACCATTAATTTTGACGAAACATAAGAAATAAAGGATAGTAAGCATTTAGCTTATTTTCATATTTTAGGTTATGTTCTAGGCAAATTTAAACGATGGAGTTGAATTCAGCAGACCTAAATGTACATAAAAAAATGTTAAATACGTTATGAATAAAGAGTTTTCTTGTAATCTAAGAAGCTTAATCGCTTTTCTCCAAAAAATGGCACTCTAACACGATATTTTTGAGGTTAAGATATTTTCTTATAATTACTGTAGTATGTAGGCTGATGAAAACACAGTGTTAAAGCAGTTATTCTCATGTGGAACATGAAAATGGGCATATTTAGCAATTGGTTCGAGTTCTTTATTTTAGGTTATGTTCTTGGTCGATTTTGTGGCACCCTCGGAGTTGCCATAACACGAAGTGCGCCCGCTCTTGCCGACAGGCGAGCGGCAGCACAATCGACGCAAACAGCGTCTGGAGAGAGCGATATACTAGCCTCGGCCGCCTCGCTGCTCCACTCTACATTCGGCTACGGAGCCTCGCGAGCTGCACGCACAGTACTGCAGGCAATAGCTCGCTCGTACGCCACAGCTCTGGCGCATCGCCTTAAGCTTTTAAGTTCTCTTCACGGCTAACGCAGCCATTTGTATATTTTGTAAATAGTTAATATAGAGCTGTAAAAATCACAAGGTGTGAGAAATAATGTTAATCTCATACTAAATAGAGTAATTTCTAATATAGTAACAGCCAAAATTAATTTTTTCAAAATAAAATGATACTTTACACGATTTTTTGGAGGTTAAAATATTATTTTTAGAATTTCTCTATAGTTTTCCTATATTTCATGAACATTAAGCTTAAAGTTAAAAAAATTCATTTCATTATCTTGTTTTTATCCAAAGATCTACGATTTTGAAAAAATAAAAGTCAATTTTTTCCACTGTGCGACGTATCTACAGTATAAAGGCCTAGTGGATAAAACCACGAGTTTTGGGCTTCACTTTTAGGGATCAGAAAACGAGCCATAAAGTTTCATCGAAATCGGTTACCCGGACTCCGTGGTCCCTCCTTATGAGTATTCCCCGTACTTCATCTGTTCTCGAAACTCAATATTTTCCGCCTATTGAACTTTCACCGTACAATAAGTATGTTCTTTGATTAGTTGAACTTTTAACCTTTAATTCGATACCGAATATCGATACCGGGAACAACAAGTTTTACGTTTGTAATGAGATAATTGCTCTACCTACAAGCACTTACAAGATTGCGGATATAGAGAACTATTTCAGAAAAGGTCTTGCTTTAAAGGATATATCCATCAGTTTGAAGCCTAATAACAATACTCTTCATAGTGTTATAAAGTACAGTCATACGATTGATTTTAGACATCAAGATTTCATCGGACAGTTACTGGATTTACGTAATGCCTTCTCTCACTAAACATCACTCACAGTTCTAATCTGCCTGTGTCTATTCTCTAGGTCAACGCTTTACGAGTTGAGTGCAACATCACCTGCGGTGCCTATATAAACGGTCACAGAGTACACACCATACACGAGTTCTTTCCTGTAGTTCCTCCAGGATATAAGATCATCGAAGTTCCATCTGAAATCATTTATCTTACGTCACTAAGAGTATAGATCACATATAAATGCGTATAGTCGATCAAGACGGAAATTTGGTAAATTTTTGAGGATAAATCATTATAATCTGATTACAATTTGAAAAAAGCGTGATGGGGTCGTCTGTGGAAGAGGGTATAAAAGCAAGCCAAGATGTGGAACAGTTATCAGTCGACAGCGAGCATCCAAAACTCTAATACGGCAAAACCTTCAGTTTCTAAAGAGCATCGGTTTAGAAATCGTCGGCCCTGGTGAAAAATATCGTGCATTTTCTTCTGCTATTTACAGAAAAATGGAAGCGATTCTAAACATTCATTCGCCTGTGATATATCATGAGTCTGTAGTACTTTATGAGACACAGCGATAAAAATTCGCATCTCCATTCAACATCAATACTTTCCGCTTTTACCATCACGTAGTTCACTTCACCTATTCGGTAGACTAGTCGAAGCCAATGGTACTGTTGTGCAGAGTACAAGTTTAGTCAACAACGCCATCTGTCATATATTTGAGGAAATCAGATACGAGATTAATGCTATTGAGATTGGTAAATGCAAAAATGTCGGTTTAACGAGTGTCATGAAAGGTTGGGTTTCACACAATCCCAGTAAGAGTTTGATTATTAAAAATGCTTGCTGGCTCGACATTGAAGAGACTCAACAGCTGCAAAAGCTGCTGGCTACTTCGACGTAACAATACCTCGGAGTATGATTCTCCGCTTTGCTGAAGACTATCGCAAGATAGTAGTCAATGTTAAGCATGAACGCATACTCTCTAGATCGAGAAGCAATCTGAATGCGGTTGTTCAGACGTCAACGCAAGCAACTAGAGCTGCTGTTTATGAAGAGTTTAAAATTGAGCTGATGAGAATCGAGTGGTTGATGCTATATGTAGTGCTATCCAATACTAACAAGATCAGTCGGCATAATTACATGCATCAGAATAAACCCATTAAAATGAGTTTCCGCAGTCGAGAATTGTACGAGTATCCGCTACTTTCAGCCACATTAAAACACATTTGGACAGTCAAAACGTCTAACCAATTGGAAAGGCCTCGTTTCGTTATTTTAGGCTTTCAAACAAATCGTAAGAGTCAACCAGCTATCAATGCTAGTTTTTTCGATCATTGCGACATAAGAAACGTAAAACTCTTTCTCAATTCTCAGTACTACCCGTACGGAAATCTAAATTTAGACATCGCTCGCAATCAGTATGCTATATTGTACGATATGTATGCTAACTTTCAGAAAGCATATTACGAGAAAGATATCGAGCCTCTGTTGAAATAGGAACACTTTATCGACCGTATACCGACAATCCTAATGGATTGTTCAAAGCAAAATGAGACTTTAAAAAGCACGCCAGTGGATGTCCGTCTGAAAATTGAATCAAAGGATGATTTTCCAGCTGGATCATCTGCTTACTGCTTAATCTTGGACGATAGTATTGTTCAGAACAATCCTGTGATCGGTAATGTGAAGAAACTTGTCTAGTTTGCTGCACCCTCTGAAGGTGTCGGAAATGTGAAATTTTTTTTTAATTTACCGCCATTTTGCAGCGCCCTCTGTCAGTATCAATAATTTAAATTTACCCTCCCTTTATTGATTAATAATACCACAGATCGTTAAGGTAGATTGTTTAGCTACCGTCGAGTTCCTTGACCATCGAAAATAGTTTTGAGGTTAAAATTACGCTTATGTAAACACACATACAAATACGTGTGCATATACCCACGTTCACGCATAGAGAAAGACGGAGCCCCAGTGACTCAGTGAATTAGAGATAAGACTTCCATGCTATTGGTCCGAGTTCAAATCTCGGTTTGACCTCTTCAAAACATCATACCGCTTAATGTTTCATTTCATTATCCCGAAACAGATAGCAGCATCGGTCACAGTCATACGCAGTTTGACATGGTGACAAGCCAGATGACAAGCCGACTACATACGGAATGGCAGCACACGGACGCGCGCACGTCCATTCAAACAGCAGCAAGAGCCCGAGAAGGAGCCAAGGCGTCGAGCAGTCTGCCGGCACATACACAGGACAACAACAAACCGAGCGCGCGTAATAAACCTCCGCCAATATTTACGACTAGTGTTATACTTGAAAACTTAGTAACATTGTTCAATACAGTAGGAATAAGTAAAACCGGGTTTAATATTAAACAACATGATGACGATAATTTCACTGTCTACCCGACTAACCTTTACTTTTACAACAAAATTATTGTGAGTCTTGAAATTAATAAGATTAATTATTTTTGTTATACGCCAAAGAATTCTAAAGCCAAAATTAAGTACTAAAAGGAATTTGCGGTAACTTCACGGATGATTATGTTAAGTCGGAAATTAGCGAGCTCCAGCTCCCGCAAGTTACAGTAAACAAAGTCTCTAAAATTTATTTTAACAAGAATAATAAGGATATTGTTCATTTATTAGTTCAATTGTCTAATGACAGCAATGTTCAAACTTTGATAAGAATCAAAACCCTAGCATACCAAAAAACCGCTGCTAACTGGTTTAGCAGAATGCTTCCTCAAAGAGATTGAAGGCATAACTATTTATGGAATATTTATACTGAAAAAGTTATTTTATAGATATAAAACAAATTTAAGTTGTAAACTTTTATTAAATTTGTGCATTTCTTTTATTTTAATTTGGTTATATACGGCCCACTATACACTTATATATTATAAATATACATGAATTTTATAGTTAACGAACTTTCTTGGTGTAATTATAAAATAAGAATATGCAAGTAAACATAAAAAAGTACTCTAATACAATTGTGGTGTGCAATACAAAAAATATTTCTGAGTGAAATCGATTTACTCAAGTTTCATTTATTAATAATATAACATAACCCCACATTTGCCTTATATACTATTAATATGCATTAATTTAGTGTTAAGTATTTTTTCTTGGTGTAATTATAAAATCTATTGCAACGCCGTTACCCTAAGCGGGTCCTGGGCGTAGTCGTCCAGAGCGGACGGGTGGGTGCCTATCACGACTACACAGCGCGTCCTCAGGTTACGGATAGAGGAACGAACCCTGAGAAAGAGGTTAGCTGCGAATAAATTGAATAAGCAGTCGCGGACAGCCGATAGGCCCAGGCGTGGGTGTGATGAGCCCGCACTAGCGAACGCATTCATCTAGAAATACTACGCAAGCACCACAACAACTACAAACACTATACAAAATCTCCTATCTTACTTTCTTCTTCTACCTTACTCTGTAATCTATCTCTTTTACCACACATTTCGAACAAAAAATGGGCCAAAAATCCTGCTGTCGTGGAGGATGCGGGAGCGATGACAACTGCCCTGAGAGGGGATGTGTAGAATGAGTCGCCACCTGGTCTTACACGGCAACGAAGCCAGCGAAGGCGCGCTGCCTTGCAGGGGGGCGTTAGGATATAAGACTGAAACCGAGTGTATCTGACGACGAGTTGACTATGTCCTCGCCAAAGTCGGAAAGCTCTCATACTTAGTTCTAGGGAGGTATGAGGGTTATCACCCCTAGACGGATGGACTCACCAGCGATCGGAACAGGGTCCAAAACGCGCGGGTTTAACTTACTATCATGGCTCAAAGAAAACAAAACCAAACCAAAACCAAAAGGAACTTAAGGGTGGGTTAAATGAAACTAAGAGGTACAATTTAAATCTAGTAGCAATACAAGAAACCCGATGGAAAGATAATGCGATGCTAGGATCCGGTAACTTCACCTTATTATATGGGGGCGTGAACGGGCATTCCCTAGGCACCGGATTTCTTGTTAACAAAAGCATCATACATTCCGTTAAAAGTTGCAATTTCGTGAATGACCAACTCTCGTATATCATCATCGAAGGAGCGTGGTATAATTACGTGATTATTAACGTTCACTGTCCTACGGAGGACAAAGAGGAAGAAGTCAAAGATCTTTATTATGAAACTTTAGAGCAATTAATCGATCAATTCGCGTCTTACGACAGAAAAATAGTAGTGGGGGATTTCAATGCTAAAATAGGGAGAGAGGAAATGTTTAAGCCCACTATAGGCAAAGAAAGTCTGCACGAAACCAGCAACGATAACGGTATTAGGGTCATAAATTTCGCGGCCGCAAAAGATCTTATAGTCACAACCACGTGCTTTAAGCACAAGGATATACACAAGGCAACGTGGACATTGCCGGACGGGGCCACGTACAATCAAATCGACTATTTTCTTATTGATAAGAGGCGCCACACCAATGTACTCGACGTAAGGACCTATAGCAGGGCGGATTGCGACTCGGATCATTATCTAGTAGTGGCCAAATTAAGAGCCAGATTAGTAGCCGGTCAAAATAGTAAGCGAGCGAACAAAGTAGAAACCTTTGATATTGGAAAACTACGAAGCGGGGTAGAGCGAATCAAATACCAAGTAGAAGTTAGCAACCGACTTCAGGTGCTCGAGGAAACGGATGCACAGACGGGAGTAGATGACGATCCGAACAGGTTATGGGAGGCTATCGAAAAAACTATAAAAGGGGCCGCGAACAAAGTACTGGGTAAGAAAAAAAGGCCGAAGAGCAAACCATGGTTTGACGAAGCGTGCGAACTCTGGTTTGAAACGCGCAAGAAGGCTAAATTAGATAGCGTATACAATGAAAGCGCTAGTGCCGTAGAAGAATACCATGAAATAAGAAAGCAAGTGTGTATGATTTACAGAAACAAGAAGCGCGAGTATCAGAAAAATAAATTAGAAAAATAGAACCTAATATTAAGGAAAATAATCCGCGCGAGATGTACAAAGGTATAAGCGCTATTAGGAAGGGTTTTCAGAGTAGATCGCAGTTAATGAAAGATAAGGACGGGAACCTCGTGACAAGCGAAAATGAACTATTGAAATTATGGAAAGACTATTTCGATAAGTTATTAAACGTGCATGAAAACTCCGAGGAAATGGGAGACGAAATCCACACTGCTGAACTACATATGGACGAACCGACCTACAAAGAGGTAGAAGCCGCGATCAAAAAGCTAAAAAACAAAAAGGCCGCAGGAAACGATTCTATACCAGCTGAACAACTTAAATATGGAGGCACCGCGCTTACATCTAAAATTTTTTATCTATTATGTGCTATTTGGAGAAATGAAACAATACCAGAAAATTGGAAAAAATCCATCATCATACCGATCTTGAAAAAGGGAGATACAACAGAGTGCAATAACTACCGGTGAATCTCACTTTTAGCTACCTGCTACAAAGTTCTGTCAAACGTAATATAGGCCAGACTCACACCATTCGCGGAAGATATAATAGGAGATTATCAGTGTGGATTCCGGCGCAACAGGTCAATGAGCGATCAAATGTTTACCATAAGACAATTATTAGAGAAAAAGTGGGAATATTGCGAAACTATACACCAGCTATTTGTGGACTTTAAGAAAGCGTACGACTCTGTCAAACGAAGCAAAATGTATGAAATCCTAGTGCTCCTTGGCGTACCAAAAAAACTCGTAAAATTAATTCAAATATGTCTCAACGGAAGCACTGGAAAGGTCCGAGTAGGCGGTAATGTATCCGAATCGTTCATGATACGCGACGGTTTGAAGCAAGGTGACGGGCTTTCAACGGTACTCTTTAACCTGACGCTAGAGCATGTTGTTAGAAAAATGCAGGCTAGCGAGCTAGGCGCAACACTCAACGGAACAACGCAAATTTTAGGCTATGCGGATGACTTGGATATAGTGGGAGATAATGGTGAAACGGTGGCGAGAAACGCGGAAATCCTTATAAATGCGGCTAAAGACACGGGGTTAGAAGTGAGCGAATAGAAAACGAAGTATATGATCATGGAGAAACTGGGCATTCGCGAAGGAGAGGGGGATCTCAGAGTAGGAAATTTCACTTTTGAAAAGGTTAGTGAATTCAGATATTTAGGTACAACTATAAACGATCGAAACGAAATTAAAGCCGAGATTAGTAAGAGACTTCATTCGGGTAACGCCTGCTTCTACGCTGTGAATAGATTACTTAAGTCAAAGCTACTGTCGAAAAATGTCAAAATAAGGATATATAGGACTATAATAATGCCGGTAATCTTGTATGGGTGCGATACCTGGGCGCTCACTAAAGCGGAAGAAAATCGTGTTAGGGTATTTGAAAATAAGGTTCTGCGGAAAATATACGGGCCAAAGAAAGATGAGGAAACTGGGGAGTAGAGGAAACTGCACAACGACGAGCTACATAATTTGTACGCGTCACCAAATATTAACAGAATAATAAAATCACGGAGACTAAGATGGGCAGGGCACGTGGCAAGAATGGGCGATGATCGTACGGCAGCGCGTATAATGAAAGTAAAACCGAAAGCAATGCGATCTCTAGGTAGACGTAACTGACATTGGGCGGGAGGGCGCGATATGGATGGGGTTGGCACAAAATAGGAACACATGGAAGGCTTGTGTAGATGAGGCGATGAACTTTCGCGTTCGAAATGCCGCTTAAAAAAAGAAAAGTAATTGTAAAATAAGAATATGCAAGTGAACAAAAAAAGTATCGTAATACAATTGTAGGATATAATGTAGTGGCAATAAAATAGTAGCCTAAGAGTTACACGACTAACCTCGTACCCGCTAACCTGAACTTAAGTGGCGTCGAAATCTCATACATAACTTCGTAAGCATCAACTAGTTGTGTATAATATATATATATATATATATATATAGCCTGAAAAGCTATGTCCTCAGGTCGGTCAAGAAAATCCTGGTTAGCTCGATCGCCGTGAATCTGCACCACCGGAGTTGAGGCACTATGCTGCTGGTCAGGTGGTCTGTATATATGGCCGTGAATCCCTATAGCTTTAGTATGGGTTATTGGAGTGGTCTATATAGGTGGCCGTGAATCCCCCTAGCTTTAGCACGGGTGGCCGTGAACCCCTCTAGCTTACCTACTGATTTCTGAAATTACAAATTAATCTGAAAAATGCTTGTTTTTTTTTTGTTACACACCGCGTGAGCACACAGAGCTACTGCTTGAGTGCGTGGAAACGAGGAATACGGGCAGCGATGTTTTGGGCGACTGCGATGAAGCGATAATCGCACGCGGACTTTATATAAATGTAAGGAAATTGCGCCTCGTTTATGAATAAGTGAATATTATTTTCCTACCTAATGTATAACTTAACAATAAATTTATTTCAATTTCAAAATTACATTATTTCAACAAAAATAATTTTAAAGTAACTGCAAGATTCTTCAATCAAAAGTCATTCGGTGAGCTTTAAAGATATATGTATATTTTACCTATCCAACGTATAAAAATACAAAAAACATTTTTTGCTAATTTTACTAAATGTAAAAATTAAAAATTGTAATTCTTTAACTAAAACAAATTTTGGTGTAATTGTATATTTTAGACGTATTTAACGCATAAAATAAAAAAAAACTTTTTTTAATTTTTTGAAAATTTTTAAAAATTAAAAATTTTCAAAAATAAGGAGAAATTTTTGACCATTTAGCTAAAAAATCTAATCAGTTCTATATTAGGTCATATCTGATGTACCTGTAAAATTTCAGCCCGAAATACCGTGGTCTTCAAAAGTTATGCCGACCACAAAATTTGACCACACACGTACATACATACATACATACACACATGCATACATACAGACAGACATTTTTTAATACCTACATATTTCGATTCAGCGACCTCAAAAACATCGAAAAACATCGAAATCTCCGATTTCAAAAAAATCATCGTTACAAAGCTTTCTCATTGAGGAAGCAAAATTAGGTGGGAATCTCTTAAGAAAAAATACATGTTTCAATGTACTAACTGCCAGCGACGGGGTCATTCTAGAGCGAATTGTTTTATAGGATATAAGTGTGTTAAGTGTAAGGATGGCCACCTATCAGGTTAGTGCGCTTTAACGAAAGGTACTGTTACCGATAAGAACTTATTATACTGTGTAAATTGTGAAGAAGTAGGTCAGCCTGCTTCATACAGAGGGTGCCCTCTTTTCAAATTTTCCAAAGATCTAAAAAAAGCGCAATTTATCCAAAACCGCAAATTTTATGAGACGCGACTTGCGAAAATCAGCGCGCGTGTAAATAACACAAATAACTCTAATGTAAATAGTAATTCATTTAAATTTAGTCAGCCCGTTACTCGAAACAATAACGCAGCGCCTAACTACTTTAGAACACAGCCAAATGATAGTAATGCATAGAGATCTGCCAGAAGTAGTGATTATCTCTTTCCTAGCAATTCTGATAATAATGGCACTAATATTAATTTGGTTTTAGCGGAATTCAAAATGCAAATAGTCAATGCTTTACAAGCTCAAATAAAAAATTTATTTTCAATAGTAAACTTCAACTCAACAAGAATAAACAAGATTTATGCGGCCCGAAATGTCGACCATGACACATACAACTAATATCCCTACAATTAATCCAAATAAGCAAAAGCCCAACCGCTCGTTCAACTCTCTTAAGATCGCATCAATTAACGTCAATAGGGAAGAATACAAAATTTATTTTTTCATCGGTACTTCTGTAAATGGCATAGAATCTAAATTAAAAACGAGAACTCAATTTGCGAAAGTTATAGCTTATGAAAGGTACTTTGAGTGACGTCACACCGTTAAAACATCAAGGTTGCAGGCCGGAGTGACGTCATAACGTTTTTAAATATTTAACTATAACTTCTCTATTTTACAAAAAGAAACTATACCACGATCTACAAGAATACACTATTAACAAAAATCGGTATTTTTCTCTATTCTTTAATATCTCATAGCAAAAGACTCGATCTTTATAATTTTATCAATAATGATAATTTAGATATCGTACTTCTATGCGAGACCAAATTAAGTAAATGTTACAAAGTCCAATTCTCTAAGTACAACTTGATAAAAGTAGATAGAAATAACAGTCAAAAAGGTGGCAGTACTGATATACTGATTAAAAGTAATATACCTTATAGTTAGGTGTCTAGCCCCTCTTCTAAAAATAATAATATACTACAGTACACTACAATTAATATAGAAATTACACAATGTAACCTTTTTCTTATTTCAGTTTACGCTAATAATAAAGACAACAAAGTTTTTGTAGATGAAATTAATATCATATTTAATCGGCTTAAGCTAAAATCCAATGATAATTTTTATATCATAGCTGGAGATTTTAATGCCCGACATACAGCTTGGGGCAATAGAGTTGACAAAATGAAAGGCGTAATGCTTAAGAAATGGGAATATAATAAAGGATTTTTTTTAAGGCTAAAATAATACCACCCATTCTATCCGCATACCCAGCAGCTGATTCATTCCTTGACATTTGTATTATTGATAACCGATTAAATATAACTGATACTATTCATGGCAAAATCAATGTTGCAGACTATAACAGTGATCACAGAGTCCTCATTCTTACCATTTCACTACAAGCTCAAATAAATACTATTGACCCAACCACATTTTGCAGATTTATGTTCAAAAAAACTAAATGGGGAATGTTCCAGAAAAAACTTGATAAAGACTATGATAATGAAGTATCACAAAACCGAAATCTCTAAAACGATGAAATAATAGAGCACATATTAATAAATCAAAATACCATAACTAGTGGAATTAACTCATATGTGCCTAGATACAGGCCGCACGATAACATCCTCAATTGTGTTAATAGCAAAATTACTAAACTTCATAAATCCAAATCATACTTTATGTCTACCATTAATAAACTATGTAGATATCAAAACTATTCGATCGATCACACAATCATATTACTAATGTTAAATCTCTTATTAATAATGTAAACGAAACTTTAAAAGCTGAATATAAATCTTCCTATAACAAATATTCGGATAGCCAAATCAAAGCAATAAATCATCGTAATTCTGAATCGTTGTTTCCCCAAAATCAATAGATTCTTCCGTTCGAAGGAACAACTAAAAATTGATCGTCTTCAACTTAATCAAAACGATATGTCTCTGTTAGATCGTGACCCAAATAAATTAACCATAATAAATAATAAAATTATAATTGCAACTCTCAAATACATTAACGTAATCAGTTCATATTACGAAAAAATCAACTCACCTCATTATACTAATATTGGATGAAACATGTAAACCTGTGTCGACACGGAGATCTCACAATTAATTAAAACCTTCGAAGATAATATAAAATTAAATACAACTATAGACAATTTTAGCAATCTCAGTCCGGCATACAGCCCGCGTCAAATAGAAAATAGCGTAAAGTCTAGCAACACATATGAGATCCAGTTCATTTTTAAAAATCTACCTAACAAAACGTCATCAGGACTTGACGACATTCCCCCGATTGTTTTAAAACACCTTCCTATAAAAATAATCATTGACTGTACTATTCTCTTCAATAAATGTCTGAATAATACATTTTTTCCTGATATATGGAAAAGGGCAAAAGTTTTACCTATATTAAAAAAGGGAAAACCCGCAAATGAAGTCTTCAGCTATAGGCTCATTAGTCTAACGCCCGCAATCATCAAGATCTATGAGGCAGTCCTCAACAATACACTCAAAAAATACATTGTACTAAATAAAGTAATCCCAAATAACCAGTTGGGCTTCAGATACCAACTCTCTACCACTCACTCCGTTCATAAAGTATTAAATGACATTAATAACGCATTTGATTCAGTCTTGATCTGTGGTTGCTATATATCCTACTAAAACTAAATTTCCCTATATATATTATACAATTGGTTGGGCACATGATGTCAAACAGATCTTTTATGATATGGAACGGAGAAGAGTTGTCATAAAATTTTTTAAATAATTGAAGGTAACTGAAGGGTACTGTCAATTCGCCTGAATTTTTCAATACTTTTACCTACAACGCACCGTTATTATTCGGATTAAATGAAAATAATGCATATTCTGCTGCCTTTGCCGACGACTTAGATTTATTACCCGATTAAGATCCCAAAGCTGTCCAAGAAAGATTAGAAGATCTGGTAAATAACATTAATCACTATTATAGACTCTAGAACCTCAGAATCAATTCTTCAAAATGCGAATCTACAGTATTTCACAAACCACTTAATCTCGTCAGTAACCGCACCAGAACAGGTATTAAAAACTTTAAAATATACATCTATGACAATAATACTAAATACCCAATTGAACATAAAAAAATAGTTAGATACCTGGGAGTACAGTTATATTACCTATTACGCTTGATCAATCGCATAACAACACAACTTAAGAAAGCTAAAAATGCCTTTAGAGCAAATAGTAGGATTTTCTTTAGCAAATCAATCTCTTCGAAGGACAAAAGAATAATATGCTATCTGCTAATCATTCGCCCGATAATGACGTATGCAGCCCGAATATGGTGTAATATCAGTGTCTCGCTAATGAAAAAACGACGAAAATTTGAAAGAGCATATTTTCGTGCATCACTACATTTATATAGAAAAAATTACACAAAACACTTTATATCCTGCAAACAACTTTATAATAAAGCCAATATACCTCGAGTTGATTCTTTTCTTATACAACTGTCAAGAGACTACTATGCTAATTTGAAAAATATCAATAACACATACTTGAAACAGTATATAGTGCCTATAACGAAATTGACTGCAAAACTAGAGCACTCATAGGTTATCTACTCCCGCACTCGTTTATGTACTTTGACTCAACAGGTCATATACAAACTCAAGCTAACGTTCCGTTATTTTACTATATTTCTCGCTATCAGTCAAATAAAAAAATATCAATAAATATGCAAATTGACAGAAATATAATTAAATACTCAACCGTATTACCAGACTGTGATCGTAATAATAAATACAAATTCCAAAGTAAATACTGGTGGCTAACGAAAGATGCCAGAACATGCGATGAGCTTAGATGTAGGCGAATAAGAAAATAGTTACTAAAACAAATGGTAGTAGCTAAAATTTGTTAGCGAACCAAGCGATAATTACATAATTACGATACTAATTTTATATTAGTCTTATTTTATATTGCTGCAACACTGCTTTCTCTCTTTTTTCTTGTCTTCCGCATTTATTTATGTAAGGGAAGAAGCTACCGATTTTTGGTCGAAAATCGATTTTTTTAAGTCGTATAACCCTATTTCTTTCGAAAGTAAAAGGTCTTACGTGAAAACTAATTTTTCTTCGACTTATTTGAAGCTGTAGATAAATGGTTGATCATGCTATTTTAATTGATATTTATGTTTAAACTCATTTTTCTCAAAACTTAATTTTTATAACTTACTTGTAAGCCTGCGCAATAATTCTTCGTGAATCATGCTGAAAATTTTTGTACATTCTTTTTAACATATTTTGAATAAATTTAAACAGAGTTTTTTTTTATTATTACCTAAAATATCGTTTTTAAAAATATAAGTTAATATTATAATACTGCTTATATCGCAAACAATAACTTGCTCATATAGAATGTAATCTCAGAATAGTTAAAAAATATTATTTGTAAATATTACTCTTCAAATGTCTTTATTTCAGCATGAAATGTTCATAAAAAAGTGTCAAAGCGAGATTTGAACTCCCCGATCGCTGTCGACCTCGCGACGCTCTCCCCAGTGCCACCCAGGCCTCGCGCTAAACCCCGTCGCGTGGGCATTGTTTGGTACCTTGAATTCTCGACGGCATGCCCATCGCGCCATGCGTAGCCATCATGGCTGACGCGAAGCGCTTTCCACACCGACGGCACCAGCGGCACCCCACGCCACGCGCAGCCATCTTAGCCAACGCAACGCACTCCTCGGCGCTCGGACCGATGCGGCAATCTAAGAATGCACTCCACAGCTCGGAGTTCTGGTCAACGTGACGCGCTCTCCACATCGACGCCAACGACGGCATCTTCACAATATTCGGTCCACCATCTAGACAGAGGTACTGTGCTTTTCGGCGCTTAGGCCGACGCAGCGATGCAAATGAGCGTAAACTCCGCCAATATAGAAAACAAAAACTTCGCGGATTGTGTGGAGATTTCATTCCGTGCTGCGTGAGCGATTGCTAATTGCGCCGAAGGCGTGCACAGTGTCACATTTTGCTTTTTTTCTTGTTTTAAAATCAAATAACTTTTGATCTAATCGATTAATCGTCGTGACTTTTTTTAAATTGAAGCTCAGGTAATCAGGAATCTTGGAAAAATATTTAATAAGGCCTTTTCAAGATATATAGATCAGGAAAAATTGGCGAAGTGGATAACTTTTGCAAATATCTGACAAGACTTACTTCATCTTAATGTAATTTTTTTTTTGTAAACCTAATATCCGATTAATAGGTCATACTTGACTTGCTTCAGCTTATAAACGTTTCCTGGATCTTTTTTCTTTTCAATGAATGAGCAAAACTGTATAAAAATGCCAAAATTCTGATTTTTTTAATTTCTGAGGATCTACTTTCATTCTGAATACCTATTAAATTAATTATCAATAAAATATTTTTATAGCACTGTGTGACCTAAACCCGCACTTAGGTCACGCTTATCCGTGACCTAAGTGGCGCTTTATTACACAGTGTAATAATGAATTCACATAGGCCACAGATCCCTACTATCCTATAATAAAAACTAAAAACACTCAAAATAAACGTTTTTGTTCATAATAATAGAAAGAAGAAGTAGTAAACCTCAGTAAATACGCATGTCAAGAATCAGAGAATAATTATAAATCCTTAAAATAATGCTTCAAATTTAGAGGTTAGTTCAACTGATTGTATATGACAATTTGGCGCGTATTTTGAATATTCAATCTGAAATTCAATTTAAAATTCAGTATTAATTTTTTTTCATGATTAATATTAGAAATTTATTAAAATGTAATTTAAAAAATTTCAAGATAGGGTAAATAAATATATTCTAATTAACTGGTAATAATAAACATTTATTATCTTTTCAAAAAACAAAATATCTTATTTATATAAGGTTCTATTCAAACAATGTATAAAAGTTGACATTGATTATTAATTACCTAATGAATTTTGGTTAAATAATAATTTGTTTATACGATTTCTAAATTCTTTAATTTATTTTTTATGTTTTTTGGATTATATTTTTATTTTTTTTTATGCGGGGGGGCTTCGCCCCCCCGAAACCCCCCCTCCTTCCCCGCCCGGCCCACCCCCGCACCATACACCCTCCCCGATGTCGGTGGCGGGTTTATGTCACTCGTGCTACAAAATAGTATACGATACTCGTGACCTAAGTGTCCATAATTGCACGGCGCGACGGTATCGCCCTCGCTACGCTCGGGCGCTAACTACGCGCCGAGCAATTATGGGCCACTTAGGTCACATGTATCGTAATATACTATTAATTGACAATTATATATATACTATTGAATCCATAAACTCCTATACACGGTAAATTCATAACTTTAACCTCGACAAACTTTAATCCCGTGATCCTTTAAATCCACAAATGCTTAAACCTATCAATTTCTTTACCCATAAACTCCTAATACCTTGATTCTATAAACTCTTGAATCCATACCCTGAACCTCGCAAACCCTTAATCCCGTAAATACAGTAAACTTGTATACTCTTGATTCTATAAACTCTTGAACCTATAATCCCCTAAACCCTTAATCTCCCAAACCCTTAATAATATAAACTCTTGAACCTATAATGTCCTTAACCCTGAACCTCGCGAACCCTTAATCCCTTAATACAGTAAACTCGTAGACCCTATAAATCCTTAAATTCGTTGGCCTTCAAACTCGTAGACCTTTTCATCATTAAATTTCCAAACCCCTATTCCCTTTAACATATAAATACCTGAACTCATAACCTTAACCTCGCAAAACTGTAGTCTGATATCCCCTGTAACCTATAGAAATTTAAAATTATAAACTCCTATACCTATAATCTCCTAATTCCTTAATCCCGTTAACCCTTGAATCCATAATTTCCTATATTAATATCCTATATAATATCCAATATATATTAGGTCTTCTAGAGTTGATTCATTCTGTGTATAAAATTTTTTCCAATGAGTTTTTTCATCTGCTCAGTATTTGATGTAACTCTGAATACCTGTAAAACTCGATTATTTTTCACATCTCGGTTATTCTTATTTTTTTTTCGAATCGCTAATTATGAAGCTGCACTCTACTTTTAACCCTTAAAAAATTGATATTACCAAAGCATAAATGCGTAAATTTTAGAAATGAAGTGCTAATACTCTATTTTTAGGTTTTCAAGATTATGTATATTAATTGTATACATACATGCGTGCACACACACACAACCCACACAGCATGAAATCTTTTCGGAATATTTTCGGAATATTGGCACAAAAGATTTGAAATCTTCCAGGAATCTTCCAATGAAATATTCCTGGAAAAAGTGTATGTTCCCGAATTTCCTCCATTGAAATATTTCACAGAAGACTTCCGAAATATTTCTGAAATTGTTCATGAAATATTTCTTTTAAATATTTTTTTAATATTTCCGAATGATTTCTTGGCCCCTAGTTTACTGAGAATTTTTTGCGAAATAATTCTAAAATATTCCACCAATCTTCCGAAAAATATTTCTTTTAAATATTTCTCAATTATTTGTTAATTATTTCAGTGTTAAATATTTACTGAAAATTTTTAATAAAATAATTGTGAAATATTCCAAAAATCTTTCATAAAATATTTCTTTGGAATATTCGGAAAACATTTCAGAATTATTTTAATGTTTGATATTCACTGAAAATTTCTGGTGAAATAATTCAGAAATATTTCATGAAATATTTTTTTGGAATATTTCTGAATTATTTTAATTATTATTAGGAAATTGTTGCGATATAATTCAGTAATATTCCAACAATCTATCGTGAAATATTCGTTTTGAATATTCTTGAAATATTTATTTATATAATATCTGAAACAGTTTAAGAATTAAAATATCTTATGTGGCTGGGATTTGAACCCACGACCTTCTGCGTGACATTCCAGTACTCTATCCATTCCGCTATGAAAGAACTTAAAATCGCTAAAAAAAATTTAACTTATATTCAGTTACATAACTTCATTGTTAATTAACTGATGACTATGCTCTTGTAATTTTTTTTATTTAAGAAGATTAGTTTATTAAAAATATAGATTTCGTTATTTTAGACAGTTTAACATAAAACCGAGAGTCGGTAAAACAGATTTCTGTAGTGTGTTTGACGATTGTTTGTGAAAATTATATTATGAATTTCTAGTTTCCTTCATGTCTTTATCTCAATTGGGCGTGTTTGAAACAATCTTATAAAGATTTTAAAAAGTTTGTTACATAATTTAATTAAGATATAATAAAGATTTTCATCAATTTACAGAATAATGATACATTTTATTCTCAAAGATATTTTAAGAAAACATTTGAAACATATTTTTTAACGTATAAAATAATTATTTTTGAAAATTCTATCATAACTACCCATATAACAGCTATTTCTGTCTTAACATTGTTTTAACAATAATGTTAATTAGTAAGCTTTACCAGATTCACTAATATTATTATAAGAAAGTTTAAATGATACATTATTTAAAACTCGTAAAACATAATTGCACTTAGTAACATAAGTTGACGACTTTGTAGTATATGCAGTTACTTGATAAAAAATAAATATTATTCTAGCTTTTTTATTGAATTCAATTACGTGTAATTAACTTGATACATCAAACTATGTTATAGCAATTGATTAACTATTAATAAATAGTAATGAAATATTTTTAACCTTTTCAGACCCAATGTACATTGGAATGTACATAAAGGAAAAAACGTAAAACTAAAATTGTAATACTAAAAACACCTTGAACTCTCAGTTTAATGAATCTTACTTATCTTGCACAACATTAGGATTATATTTATATAATTATTTATGTATATCCATGTAACTAAACATACTTATGCATAATTTGTTGAAAAAAAAATTTTTAGACACTTAAATTTCATATTTGTGCCATAATAAGTCAAAATATACTTAAAAAAGTGGTACATCGTGGCTAGATTCAAATCAGTTCCGAAAGGGTCAAAAGATTTTAGAAAGTATTAAATAATGTTTATGAAATATAAAAAAATATTTATGAAATATTTCAGAAATATTCGACGAAATATTTCGGTTGAGTCAGCTTATTAATCTTCCGTGGAAGATTGCTGAATTATGTATGAAATATTCCGTTGAAATATTTCATTGAAATATTTCAATTAAATCTTTTATGCTGTGTGGGAAATACACACACACACACATACACACACACACGCACGCACGCACGCACGTTATTATTATTAATTAACAATTATATAAATACTATTGAATCCATAAACTCATATACACTGTAAATTCATATAATGATGCGATTTAAGATCTTATTTAAGATCTTACGTAAGATCTTGTCTAAGATTTTATGCAAGATCTTATGTAAGACCTTACTTAAGATCTTGTATCATATTCAGTGTAAGATCTTAAATAAACCACTAACAAAAAATATTTTTGGTATATGAAATCACAATCTCGTATAAGATCTTACACAAGAACTTATACAAGACTTTACGCAAGACCTTACATAAAATCTTACACAAGATCATCTATAAGACCTTTCGAATGAACTCTCTTTTATTGCCATATACATTTTTTTTATGATAAGTAACTGAAGGTCTTACGCAAGATCTTGTATAAGATCTGATAAAACCTTGAGTAACTTATTATAAATTAATTTATAAGGTAATAAATATATAATATTACAAATTTGTAAAAAACGTTTTAAAACTGAAATTTATTATAGCAAAAGAATTAATTTAAATGTATTTATTTAACATGATGTACGTATGTATATTTATATGAATATATAAATATATTTTTTTATGGAGAATTTTCGTTTCTGACAAATATTTCTTACAAATATTTACTATATTTAAATGTACGAAATAAAGACATTGATATTAAACCATATAGTTTCCTGAAAAATCATTAAAAAAATATGTAGTTGTCGTTGCTATGGTAACATGTTTATTGGATCTTGCTGAAAGAAAAACTTAGTAAAACAGTTTTGTACAATGAATGTGATTTCTTCATCAGATTCTGAAAATGAAAAGTAAGTTGTTTTTTATATTTTCTATTGATACAACTATATATATATATATATATATATATATATATATATATATATATATATATATATATATAGCATGAGCATTTATATTGTAAATAATTATACAAGTAATACTTAAGATACCTTTCAAATGCTTTCTTATATCCCATAATTGTATAGTTTGTCTATAAGCTAGATGTAGCAAACACTCAAATGCTTTTATTTGACAATGCAAAAGTCCAATCCCTAATTTGAGTGAGTCTTCCTTAGGTCAAAGTTTTGTGTTAAATTGCCAAATTTATCTGATGATATATGACACATTGGACATGCAGTTGTGTCCTTATTTCCAACAATACAATTTACGCATTTTCCATCGAATAAAGTTTGAAAAACACAAAAACTAACTTTTACTGTTTATCCATTGGAAAGTTTAAATGTGTGTGGTTTCAAATAGATAATTTCTTTATTTAGTCAATTATATTCTTTCATTATAGTAAAACAGTTTTGTACAATGAATGTGATTTCTTCATCAGATTCTGAAAATGAAAAGTAAGTTGTTTTTTATATTTTTTATTGATACAACTATATATATATAAAAATAAATAGCTGAGTTTACTTTTCTGTTTCACACATGTTGGGAATAAAATAACTTTATCGGTCTCACGAAAAGGATCAATTCTTTGTATTTTTATTTAAAAACTTTATTTAAAAACTAATAAGCTATTTGACAACTGCTGAATATACTACTTTTTGTAATACTATTTATGTACCTAAGGGTTATACTGCCGTCGGAAGCAAGAAGGTCTGTAACTTCAAAAAATTAAAAAATGAGATTTTTGATTGTCATGACCCATATGTACCATATCTATAATAATAAAATGGAAAATGAGGTAAAAATGTAATATTTTTTGCAAAAACACAATATTTAATGTTACGGTTTTTGTGATATTTGGTATTTTCATAAACAAAAACGCCGTAAAGATACAATGATAAGCAAGAAATATGCAAACTTCATGAAGTCGCGACTTTTTTGTTTACGGTACGACGATTACGTCTTTTTTGGTTATGAACAATTGATTTTACGCCTTTCTTGTTTATGAAAAGTAAACAACGACGATTTGATTTTTATTCCTGCAATAATTATAATTCTCGAAAGACATCAATTTAGTGATAATCAATTTTATTTATCATGAATGAAAATATAACGTTAGAACCAATTGATTTAATAAATTATTATGTCGATGAAAACGGATTTATAAAAGTTAAACGGAAAAATGGTGAAACTGCAGCTAGTTCGCAAGATGTGATTGGTAATTTATTTATGTTTAATTTAAACTGTTATTTTAAATAATTTTTTAAATGAAATATTAAATGGCTTTATTTTATTGTTTACAAAGAGATTTCGTGTATATTGAGGTTAATTTAAGATTATCAGCGTATATTTTATCATTATTAGAACTTGAAAATATGATCGACAATGTTCCGTCTCTCAATGATTCTGTTCATAAAGAAAATGAACCATTACCAGATATAATCGATGGTGCAGTGAATGGAAGTACCAGTAACGAGACACAAAATGAGTCGAACAGTAATGATGAATCTCCAGATGTCATAGGTTGATTCTTAATTCTTATTCAATTTATATTTTCACATTTTAAATATTTATACACGCATTTTCAACCTTAGAATATACAAAAAAAAGGCACGATCAGAAAACGAAAAGCAAAGGCTCCAAGAGAAACGTTACAAGCAAAATGCGATAGAGTTGCCGAAAATCATGCAGTTCGAGAGTGTTGCGATGCTTCAAAGTGCCGATTAAAATGTTCTGAGAATTTCGACGAAGAAATACGAAAAGCTATTAGCAAGGAATATTGGAATTTTGATAATAATGGCAAACATATGTTTATTTTAAGTATGTGTGTTCGTGAAGATCCGGCCAAACCATCTAGGTCCCCTAAACGAATTCGAACGATGTCTATAAAGTATCATTTTAGAAAAAACACCGGTGAATTAACACGAGTTTGTAGAATTTTTTTTCTTACGACTTTGGGTTTGAAAGCAAATAACGACAAGATGATATTGCGCATCGTGCGCGGCTCGGATAAGCAAGAAATCACTCCCCTTGCCGATAATCGTGGCCGTCAACCATCGAAACACAAAATTAACACAGAAGTTGTATTCGCGCACATTGAAAAATACAATCCAACGGTATCTCATTACAGAAGAGAACATACTCCGAATGCTCGGTATTTACCTAGTGATATTTCAATTACTAGTACGTATGAAGATTTTTGTCAAGAACATAAGGAGCTGAAGATTTCGATTAGTATTTACAGTAGATGCTTGAAGGAAATGAATATTAGTTTTACAAAGTTAGGGCATGAAGAGTGCGAAAAATATGAGACATTTAAATTGCACAATTCTCAACACAATGAGACGAATCTTGATGCAGATTGCGATGTCTGTACGACTTGGAAAACTCATATCGACAAAGCTAAGCTCAGCCGCGAGAAATACCGCCAATACGCAGATCAGTCACTTCCAGATGGTGTCATTTGTTGTTCCGTTGATTTGCAAAAAGTTATAATGCTCCCCAGAATTGATACTTTCAAAGTTGTTTTATTTACAAAAAGAATTTCTCTTTACAACGACAGTTTCGTACCCGTAGGATCAAATAAAAATAAAATACTTTTGCAGTTTTATGGTATGAGGGTATTTCGGGTAGGCGCAAAGAGGATCTGATTTCTGCGTATAATGCTTTTTTCTTACATCACAGAGATTCTAAGAAAATCATTTTGTGGCTCGATAATTGTACTGCCCAAAACAAAAATTGGTGTTTCTTAACGTATCTTGTTCACATTATTAATTCTAATGAAATAGCATCTGATACCATTGAAATTAACTATTTTGAACCAGGTCATACATTTATGAGTGCTGATAGTTTTCATCATCATGTAGAAAAATCATTAAAAAAACAGAAAAGAACGTATGACTTCAATGATTTTTGCGATGCAGTGAAAGGTGCGAATACTCACACCATCACAAAAGCAATGGAGCATACTGATTTTTATAACTGGCTAGATAGTCATTCTGTGCAAAGGACGAACAATCTAAAATTAAACAATCCAAAACCATTACTTCGAAACATGGTTCAAATCATTGCCGAACGAAGGTTAATGACGTTGACGTATAAAACCTTTTTCAATGGTGACTCTTACCAGCTCGATTTCTTATCAGTAAAGGGGAAGAAAAACATATCAAAAAAACCTGATGCCTTAGAAAAACCTTGCGGAATCAACGAAGATGTGAAAAATCTTATGGTGAAAACATTTCTCCCTTTAATGCCAAATAATCGTCATTCTTTTTGGCAAATCTTGGAAAACAATAAATAATGTTTTATTAATATTGAAATCTTTACATTAAAGCATTAAACTGTATATTTTATTTACGCAAATATTAAATAAAACTGTTGAAATAATATAAATCCTGTTAAAAAAATATGCATTAATAATTATTTTTAGCATATTTTTAATTAATAAAAAAATAGTTTTATTATTTTCTGTATAAAGCTCAATCAGTTCCACTATTAATAACAGTATTTTCAATATTCTAACTTATTAGTTTATGCATAGTAAAAAAATTATCGTTTATGTTGATTTACACGGCTTTCTTGCTTATGGTCGCCCTCTAATTTCATAACCAAAAAGCCGTAACTAAAATTTTTTTAATGAAATCAAAATTGTAATCATTTTTTAAATGTGTTCTTGTTTAGATCATTAATAATTATATACAAAAAAATTCACTTTGATAAAAATAATTAATTTAATAGAACACGGCAGGCTTTCAAATTTCATATAAAAATTGCGGCGAAAGTGACATTTTGAAGTTACAGACCTTCTTGCTTACGGCGGCAGTATATCATCTTTTTATTTTATTATACAATTTATACAATATTTATATATTATATAATTTATATATTACTTATTTATATATTATAATCAGATTTCGCTACATAATAATTATCAAATAATTATTCATATTTTCCAAATTTGTGAGTATATATTTTTATATCTTCAAATTTTCTTGGGGATAAATTTTAAGATTAATGATATATTTTTATTAAAAATCCAAATCATATTGATATACATTATCTCAATTAACTCTACAGAAGTACACGTGACAATCAAAAGCAAACCAATAATAGAAAAAAAAGAGGGAGAGGTCGACCAAGAAAATTTAATCGTGCGAAAAATGATAATTGTGGAAGAAAACGCGTCATAAGCATGAAAAGCGCTTCAAGAAGTACCCGCTTTTTGAAAGCGAAAGAGTTAATTGTTGATCGCAATTACGACGAAGAATTTTTGAAATACACCCTCGCACTTTGACGCAAACTTAATAAGAAACTGAATCATGCAGAAAATAATGATGGCCGAGAAGATGACCAAGATTAGAATGAAGATGATCGTGAAGATGTTGGACATCAAGATACTATACTTGAAGAGCGAATGTTGCAACATGCGAATGAGTCTGCTTTAGGTCTTTATATTGAATGTAATTTGAATGTTAAAAATTATTCAATGCTTGCAACAGACTGCAGGATAAGACGTGCTAAACTTTTTCCATCTTATTCTTTCATTAAAGAAGCAATGACTGAGTGTATACCAACAGAATTCATGGTTTCTGAAGTTAAAGTAAAGGTAACATTTCAAAGTATACTTAGTAAAACAGCAGAAAGATTGTGCGAAGGTATTGCCACTGATTGGGATTGTGAAGAGTTATCTAATATTGAATTACATGTTACTTATGGATTTTATAGCTCTTCGTGTCATATCAACACTCATCAAGACTGCGCTGACAGGCATCGTGAAAATAAAAGTGCGCAACAGTCATTATTAGTTACAAGTTTTATAATTCAGCAACTAAAAGGATCAAATCAGCGTTTATGGATTAATCCTACTCCTCAAAGTATTCATTTTTGCCGGCCGTTAAGGTACTATACTTACATTACATTTATTTTTAAACAAAATACATACCAAGAGATAATTGTAATCGTGCAATTCAAACTATAAATAAACAATAATATAATTATAATTTGTAAAAAGCAAAGCCCGCATTAAAATAGTAATGTTCAAGCCTAGCCTTTTGATAAGAATCATTGAATATAAATTTTCTGTCAATATTTCAAGATTTTATCTTTAATGTTTCCTAATAATATTATGTTTATATCTAAAGTTTATTACCATAAATTATCAAAAATTTAATCTGTACCTTACTGTTCTAAATTTATGTTTTATTATTTTTCTGCTCGATATTATCATTATCTAGTCCTTCTATTAATTAACCCATCCTATTATTTATTTTCAATCACATATTTTTCCTATTCCTCCTTAAGGCTTTGTTTCGAAAAAGAAGATGATGAAGCTATAATGAAAGAATATAATTGACTAAATAAAGAAATTATCTATTTGAAACCACACACATTTAAACTTTCCAATGGATAAACAGTAAAAGTTATTTTTTGTGTTTTTCAAACTTTATTCGATGGAAAATGCGTAAATTGTATTGTTGGAAATAAGGACACAACTGCATGTCCAATGTGTCATATATCATCAGATAAATTTGGCAATTTAACACAAAACTTTGACCTAAGGAAGACTCACTCAAATTAGGGATTGGACTTTTGCATTGTCAAATAAAAGCATTTGAGTGTTTGCTACATCTAGCTTATAGACAAACTATACAATTATGGGATATAAGAAAGCATTTGAAAGGTATCTTAAGTATTACTTGTATAATTATTTACAATATAAATGCTCATGCTATATATATATATATATATATATAGTTGTATCAATAGAAAATATAAAAAACAACTTACTTTTCATTTTCAGAATCTGATGAAGAAATCACATTCATTGTACAAAACTGTTTTACTAAGTTTTTCTTTCAGCAAGATCCAATAAACATGTTACCATAGCAACGACAACTACATATTTTTTTAATGATTTTTCAGGAAACTATATGGTTTAATATCAATGTCTTTATTTCGTACATTTAAATATAGTAAATATTTGTAAGAAATATTTGTCAGAAACGAAAATTCTCCATAAAAAAATATATTTATATATTTATATAAATATACATACGTACATCATGTTAAATAAATACATTTAAATTAATTCTTTTGCTATAATAAATTTCAGTTTTAAAACGTTTTTTACAAATTTGTAATATTATATATTTATTACCTTATAAATTAATTTATAATAAGTTACTCAAGGTTTTATCAGATCTTATACAAGATCTTGCGTAAGACCTTCAGTTACTTATCATAAAAAAAATGTATATGGCAATAAAAGAGAGTTCATTCGAAAGGTCTTATAGATGATCTTGTGTAAGATTTTATGTAAGGTCTTGCGTAAAGTCTTGTATAAGTTCTTGTGTAAGATCTTATACGAGATTGTGATTTCATATACCAAAAATATTTTTTGTTAGTGGTTTATTTAAGATCTTACACTGAATATGATACAAGATCTTAAGTAAGGTCTTACATAAGATCTTGCATAAAATCTTAGACAAGATCTTACGTAAGATCTTAAATAAGATCTTAAAACGCATCATTATATGAATTTACAGTGTATAGGAGTTTATGGATTGAATAGTATTTATATAATTGTTAATGAATAATATTTATTCATAATTAGTTTATTAGGTATTCAGAATGAAAGTAGATCCTCAGATATTAAGAAAATTCAGAATTTTGGCATTTTTATACAGTTCTGGTCATTCATTGAAAAAAAAGTACAAATTTCATTAAAATGAAGTAAGTCTTGTTAGATATTTGCAAAAGTTATCAACTTCGCCAATTTTTCCTGATTTATATATCTTCAAAAGACCTTATTAAATATTTTTCCAAGATTCCTGATTACCTGAGCTGCAATTTAAAAAAAAGTCACGACGATTCATCGATTAGATCAAAAGTTATTTGATTTTAAAACAAGAAAACCAAAATGTGCCACTGTGGGGTGTTGCCCTCAGACTGAATAAGACTAAAACCAAAGCTATTGTTTTCGGCTCATGTAGATGTACCAATGTTCTTAAGTCACAAGGTATGCCGGAAATCAGTCTGAGAGATGGCGACTTTGTCTCATTTTCGCAAACCGTTACGAACCTGGGTGTTATTCTTGATGCTAAGTTCACGTGGAAGCCACGCGTAGACATGGTCGCAAAAAAGGTTAATAGAGTATTGTACAACTTGAGGTTTTTTATAAAGTATACCACCCAGGATCTGCGCAAGCACCTGGCAATGGCTCTAGTTTTTCCGCACCTTCACTATTGTTCTGTAGTTTACCTTGACGCATCACTAGAATTACGTAGCCAACTGCAGAGACTCCAAAATTCATGTGTGCGATATGTACTAGGTGCTAGGAAAGATGAGCATATCACCCCTTACAGGGGAAGATTAGGATGGACAAGAATAGACTCGAGAAACGCGACTTTCAAAGAACCGTTTACTTGAGATCTCTTTTTAAGAAGAATGAGTCTAAGCGCCCTGTAATAGGTGAGGAAAAAGAACTCTCTGTTACACTCATATGCACTGAGACAGGACGAAGATCTCTCTAAGTACAAGGTGCGCATTTATGGAACTCACTCCCTTTCGCCATTCGTACTTTACCATCATTAATGGCTTTTAAGGCGGCGGTTAAGAAATACTTCGTAAACTTGGATTAATGTTGTTGTCAGTCTTATTTATTTACTTTATTTATTTAATTTATTTATTTATTTATTCTAACCTATTTATTCATCGATTTATGTAATTAATTTTTGTCTTGTTCGTTAATCTTTTATTTATTTGTCTGTTAATTATTTATTTACTTATTATTTATTTATTTATTTGTTTTACTGATTGATAAGAACAACAGTTTTTAAAAAAGTATGCAATTATTTATTAGTATGAGTAAAGTAAGAAATTGTTGAATGTACGTGTGTAATTTTAATTGTATGATTGATGGATTTAATGACTAGATTAAGAATTATGTTTACATTTCTGACGACAGAGTGTAATACTTTATGTCGACGTGACTTCGAGTACGCACAACCTTATTTGATGTTTATTAACGATGTGATATTTTCATGGAAATTATATTATTTTATACTCAGAATTAAATGTAAGCCATGTTTTACCCTCCCTTTCTGTCCCTCTCTTTATCTCTCTCGCTTCCTCTTCACCCTGATGGAATGGAACGATGCAAATGCCACACGACAGCTCTTCACCCTGCCTTCTGCTCAGTCGCATTCCTCCAGAACGCGCATTGGGCCTGTCCCGCCTTGTGCATCGTTCTACTCTTCAATGTTCACTTTGGGGTGCTCTGACTGCTTCTGAATCAGCGCGCATCAGGACTCAACCTGCGTTGCGCGTAGTCCCACTCATCCAGAACGCGCATCGGGCCTGCCCCACCTTGCGCACGCACTCGCGCGGATCAGGACTCACCCTGGCTTGCGCGCAGGCTCGCTCCTATAGAATGCGCATTGGGCCTGCCCCGCCTTGTGGATGGACTCGCGCGCATCAGTACTCACCCTACCTTGTGCGTAGTCTCGGTCCTACAGAACGCGCATCGGGCCTACACCGCCTTGCTCACGGTCTCGCGCGCATCAGGACTCAACCTGCCTTGCGCGTGGTCCCACTCCTGCAGACCGCGCATCGGGCCTGCCCCGCCTTGCGCACGATTCTACTCTTCCCCAATGATGCTCGGCCAAATCATTAGCAGCCTCAAATTACTGGACGGCTATTGAACGGACTTTCTGGAAAACCACGTCGAGCTACCTCCTCTTTCAGAGGCACTGGAAACCAACTGCTTACTCAACGATGACTACGCGACACTGGAAGATCTCTGCACTACAGCCAATGGCTGGTTTTACGACGCGCGGGCTCGCACTGAGGCACCCTCGCTCTACGTGAGAGGTTAAGGCGTCCCTGGACAACATCCCAATCACCACTCCCAAACTCGCGACACATTGAGTGACCCTCGAATCGCACTACAATCAACGACGTGTTTTGGCGCAAGATTATTTTAAGGCTTGGCTCCATATGAAGCCCCTGAGGGAAGAATCAGCAGCTTCTTGATGATCTAGTGCGGCACTGAAGTAAGCAATAATCGTAAGCCTGAAATACGAGACGTGTGGCGAAGTTGGTCCGCCTGTCGATGATCTCCACCGGTGCCAATAATCCAGATTCAGGCTTAAATTGACCGGCACACAACAGTCTGCCCACGACGGTCGGCAATCACAACGATCCCACCTGGCTATGTCAATCGAAGCTTAACATCAATTCCACCATCCTGCAGAAGTTAATACACGGCAAGCAGATCGGCTACTTATCTGCCTCCTAATACAAAGAGCATGGCCACGGCAGGCGGGAGGAATCCTGTTCATCTTCATCGTTGTTGAAACGAGGTGGGCGGAATGTCGGATCCTTGGAGTTAACCACTTCACCACTTCGCCGGCCTTTCTCATCCTTGGAGCTACATACTTCACAACGACGCTCGCTCTTTTTATGCTTGAAGTTGCCTACTTCACAACCACACTCGCTGTTAGATACGCGTTGCTGACTGCGTACTCAGTAGGATACGCGTCACTGACTGCGAACTCGGCCTGCCGAGCTCCGAACTTGCGGGACTCGCTGGACTTGTTGCCGCCTGTGCGCTGCTGCACGACTACTTGCAGGCGCTGTAGAGTGGAAACTCCGTTCGATTTGCTGTGGATTTGCGGGACTTGCTGCTGTTGCTGCTCGCGTAGCTGACTGCGCGATGCTGCCCAACTCCTTCTCGACGCTGCTGAGTATGAGCTCTGCCTGCTGTGCTGCGGATTCGCGGACTTGCTGCTGTTGCTGTTCGCGCTG